>JAJMAK010000231.1:0-25563 GCA_030572615.1 Metschnikowia lachancei | reverse complement strand
ATACCACATAACTTCATCTTTTAGAATGAATTGGTCCAATAATCTGATACCACACCAAAAAAAAGTATATTTTGCACGAAGTCATTCGTTTATTCCGTGTGGTCTCGTTAGCCAAGAATTTCTTTGCCTTCTGACTTTAGAGCACACATTATGTTTCTTAATGCACCCATTCAGAGTAAACAAGAATCCACAGAAAGTATAGCAGAAGTAAAGCCAAACAAAAGCAAACATACACCTGACATTGTTTTTGCGCTCATTTCCTTCCGAATTCCATCATGCTGTAATGCCACAATAGGGATAGTTCTCGCAAGGTGCGACAAGGCCAGAGTAAACGTAACCAAGATTGTTTTTTCGTCTTCTTCAAAATTCTTGGGGTTTTTAATGGCTCTAATAATGCTCTATTAATGTTTAGATGAAACCTCAAAAAGAACCCCTCCACCTTTGCTGTTTTCCGCATCAATATCACCGGAATCGTTAACAGCTCTAAAGTCTTCTTCACTCTCAAGAAATTTTTCGTCATTACTGTCATTAAAGTTGTAATTTTCATCATCATTTTCAAGCTTTCCGCTGGCGAGAATCTCCTCAACTTCATTGGGAATGATAGGATTTTTCACTGATGGAGATGCTAAACTCGGCGTTTCGTTCGTGTTTTCAATCAGAACGTTTTTGTTATGAGTACTGTGTTCCCCGGATATTTCAAGTTTCTTAGAATCGTTGTTTACCAGGCCGTTTTGGCTGTCTGACGCATCACACAGGCCTTTGTCAATTTGAGCGGGTTTCTGAGTCATACTTTCTTCATGATCATCTTCATCGATGACTGCAAACTGGGAAAGGCCTTTTACCTTCTGTACTTGCGCCTCTAAGTTATGAAGTTCTAGATAATCTGTGTCGAGAACAGGTCCAGTGAAAACATTAGCACCCCAAGTTTTGTAGCCAATAAAAGCTATTAATGCTAGGATTACAAGAACAACACTAGCATAGTTCATTGTTTTCCAGGACAAGCCTTTAATTACTGGCGGAAGACACAAGACGAAGAAAGAGATGAAGACCCATAGAACAGATATACCATTGATGATCCAACCGAAGTACTTGAGCCTAAAAGCCGACCCTTTGATTTTCCTTCTTTTATTGAGCATCAAGCAAAGAATAGGGATCCCATTTGCTAGGGCTAATGACACAACAGAAGCACCCATGAACGCATTGAAGGCCGAGGCGGAGATTAATGCGAGAAATGAAAATATGCCGATAACGCCCATGGAGAGAAACAACGCATTCTTTGGCAACGTGTAATCCTCAACGGAATCAATCTGCGTCCAATATTCTTTAAAAGGCAAGCCACCATCACGCGCAAAGACATATGTGCTTCTTGATGCAGTGGTGAGGGCACCAATGGCCTGGAAAAGGACGGTGCCAATAAGAAGAACAATCAACAAGAAAGAGACCATATATGACTCAGTAGCGGTCTTGAACACCAAATCAATGGGCATGATTTCGGGGTTGGAGTCCAAAAGCACCGTGAGCGAAGGGAGGATTACAAGTATCGGGATGATGAAAAAGAGTCCCTGTAAGACAGCCATGGATACAGCACTGATGGCACCCCGCGGCATGTTTTTCTCAGGCTTTTTAACCTCATCTGTCATGGAGAAGAGCATGCCGTATCCTGTCAAAGTAAAGCAAGAACTCTGCATGCCAACGATAAAAGCAAGCGGATCGGGCCAGCCAGAGCGGGAGTTGTCGAAATTGGTCAAGATGTGAGCCGCGGAATTGGTCTTTTTCGCAAATATGAGCAACAAGATGTCAATGACAATGACGGTTCCAATTGACCACAAGATACACATCCTATTGATCTGTTCCAAGTAACGGGAGAATTTGAAGTTGATGAACCCAACAAGCGTGAGCATGACGAAGTACACCGCAAGTACAAGCAGCATGTCTTGTTTATAGTAGACATTTTTGAGGCCAAAGATGGAGAGAATGAATTGTGATCCGGAGAAAAGAATGCTGACGGCATAAGTCCAGTTTCCGATCAAAAGAAACCAACCGGTGAACCACGAGCTGATCAGCGAGTACTTCTCGTTACTCAAGATGGCACTGAAATGATACACTCCACCAGCAGTAGGGAATTTGGCGATGATCTCGCTGAGACTGAGCACTACACATACACTGAAGAAGCCCACGACCAACCAGCCGTAAAGAATGGTCACGCTTCCACCATCCACCAACAGAATCCAGAGCGTGGAACTGAGCCCAAAGGGAACCCCCATCAACGTGAACCCCAAACCGATGATCGACGAAACGGTCAACTTCCGCTGCAAGTCCTGTTTATACTTGAAGTGTTCGACATGTTCGACCTCATCGTCGTCCATATCACCGATTATCTGGTTCATGAGAGTTGCAGGCGCCAGATCTCGGATCCGGTGGAACCGGCTTGTGGCATGGGTGGTCTCCGGTAGATGAGGATTGCTCATTATGACATGCAAAGGGTGTATAAAATTGGTCCAGACCACGAGGGAGAGGCTGAGTAGATGCAAATGTTCAGCTCCGAGTCCGGGGCAAAATATGGTGCGGGAATGGAACGAGTTTGGAAGAGACTCAAAAGTGAAGCGGGGGCAGGGCTCAAATTCACTTTCTCAAGTCCACTCTCGGGATAAAAGCCTCGCTTTCTTTCCTGAATTTTCAAAAATAATAAAAAAATAAAAAGAAAAATCAAATAAAAGGGAATCCCGGTGGTTGCAAATTTATGTGCATATGCTATTTTATGGAGGCACTGCTCGGCATCCACTGAAATCTGGGTGTAGGTGCTGCAGAGGGTGATTTTCTTGAGTTGCGCGTCGCGGAACAATGGTACCCCTGGCGATGGCGATGGCGATGGCGATTGCGGAGTCGGTCCCGAAACGAAGCCACGCAAAGGAATGGTAAAATGGGCAAATGAGGGAACAAGAGGAGATAAAGAAAAAAAGGAAAGCGAAGAAACTTTAAAGCATGCAAAGGAAAGTTTCTGCTTCACTTTCCTATTTCCTTTTGCTTTTGTCCTCTGGCATCTCTTGAAAGCTTCCGCTTATTGTACCGCGGTGCCGGGTCATGCGCGTTGCGACCACCTAGCCGCGCCTCCCAGGCACCAGATTCTCAGATTCCCAGATTTGCAGAATCCCAAAATCACTGGATTAGTGGCGTCGCGATCCCGGGCCAAAAAAAGAGGCCTCTAAAAATACCGAAAGTCGGCGGGGTGCCACCATGATAATTCAAACCATTCTTATGTAATCAAAAAGACCCATGTTTGTGAACTTTCTCTAGGCATTTTTTATCTTCATCTTTTTTTCATTGTTCCTTTGTTTTTGTACCCCTTATTGTGACCGAGTAATAAAAAGCTCGACATCAGGTAACTTTACCGCCAGCAGGATTCTGGAATAGCTTATCATCAGTTGTACACGAGAAAATATATATGATGAATACAATATCTTAAACAGTCAATGTGTTAAGATTTCTGATTTCAAAAGCTTTGCCAGAAAAAAGTGCAAAAGAAGGATCCAATTGCTAAAAAACAAAAAATCGATAAGAAAAAAAACACATGTAAAATGGAAACGTTCAAAATACATGCCTCATTCGGTTGAAGTCTGCCCCCAAAATCGCGCCCCCGGCACACCCTTTTGGTATCGAATTGTACCCCGCGTTGGGCCCCCACAGTTTTTTTGTCACTGTGTAGCCGTGCCACGTGTTTCAAGTACAGTTGACCCCAATAATGATTAATATGATTCCAAGAGCTACTGCTCTTCAAAGGTAACTTTCCGAAAAATTACACATAGAGACCTTGTTTAAGACCCTAATGACAATGCTTGCTTACAAGTTGCAACACTCGCCTTTGGTTGAGGAACATTAGAGGACTCAGTGCATGGCGAGATGAGTGTACCGCCTCACTCCTCCATTTCCTGAAGTAGCTGTAATACAAGGAAGAATAGCTGGCGGTGAACAAAGAATGTTCTAATATGTAATAAACAACCGTTATAAATACCATAGTCCGATCAGAAATATCCCTGTTAGAATGTTCTGTGAATCTTTCTGAGTTGAGGCCTTAAGCGATAACAACAAAGATACCTGTCATTAGAAATTGTGCCCCAATGGTGAGTGCTAACTTACATGACTAATATAATATTTTGGCGACTTTGCCATGTTCAAGATTGATACATACCATTCAGACCGAAAAATCAAGGAGGCATATTGCCAAAAGTATTGTTTTCATGAAACTCATTCTATGCATAATGTGGTGTTTTAAGCGAATTATTATTTATGTGCAGAAGAGTTATTTGTTAAGATTAAAAATGATACTGCAACATGAAACGATTGCTCATGTACATCTTTTTAGCATGGTTGCGATAATACAGACGTCACAGATGCTTTGGTTCCATAAATCAGGGTGTATTAAGAATACTTGATTGAAAATACCCAAATGCACTAAGAGTTGAAAGATTTGTCAAAATCAGACAGAAAAAATAGCTTTTAATTAAGGTGTTTGATAGTGGTATATTGAAAGACTAGTAATAAGATACCAGCGGTGCTGAAGTTGAATTTATCACGATCGTTTCCTAATTAGGAATATTATTTAGTTTTGTGACGATAACTATTGTTTAGCCGCGGACCACCGGCTTAAGACTGCATGTAAAACAAATACCTGCACTTAAGCCTGGGATCATCACGAATTGTGCTGAGAGAATTAAACAATACTGGGAGGTACTAACAATGAGATTCGTCTATGTAATATCTTTGGATCACCATGTAATTAATCATTTTCAAAGACGCTATTTGAATAATATTTACCAGGGCCTTGCGTTATTACTATAATATAAGATACTATCCCTTTCTGCATTTTCAAAAATATCTTTCCTTGATGATCATGGCCACGAATTTTGAACAATGAAGAGCCATTTTCCATTTTTGGGGTATTCGAGGAGTGCACCACGAGCGCAAGGGACTGCACACTTGTCAACGGAACAGCAAAGTAGTTGCACTCGAAAGGAGCCATATTTTCAAAAAGAAGATTAGTGGGCTAAAAGATATAAAATAATCTTCAAAATCCATAATTATCCCCATTATCTAAACAGACACCCAAAATCATGGACTTGGATCAAACACAAACCAATTCCATATACGCCTCACCGTGCAAACGTATGCAGGTACCCAGGGTGTTTTGGAGCGTACTGCGCAGGCTTAAACTGGAAAGAGCTGGCAAGTCCGATATCAGACCAAACTTTCCGGTAAAAGCTGGACTCACGGAAAGGGTCGCTAGCAGACCGAGGGACTTGATTCACAGGAATATTTTTGAGGCCTTGAGTGGAATTCAGACTAGACATAATGAAAGGGAGAATATGGAAATGGCAGAGTTCGCAATATGAGGAATACTAGTGCTGGCTTTGCTTAATCTACAAGGGGCTGACGACTCTATTTATAAGAAAATTGAGTGGAAATTTTGCTGTAGAGAAGTGTGGCTGTGAATTTATGGTCTAAAATAGAAACTGTTTAAATGGAGGAAGTGTCCACACCGCATAATCCACAGTTGACGCCAAACTGTGGAATGCGTAGTGCATAATGCGTAGTGCATAATGCGTAGTACATAAACCACAGTGCCTGCAATCCCAGTCTTCTTTTTGCATTTTTTCCCAATTTATCTCTCCCAGTATGATAATTTCATATTTATGTATCATTTTAATTAAAAATTATTTAGCTGATAGCTTTTAATGTGGAAAAAGCTAAGTGCTTTGGATGACAGGAGAATTGCAAAAAGTCGTCCATGGTCCACCATTGTGGTTATCACAGGAGTGCCGCGCGTATTGGTAATTAACAGAGTGATGTAGTAATAACCAAACCCACTGAAGATAAACAGGCGGTAATATTAATGATTTTTGTACAGGCAAGTACATAGAGAGCCCAAAAAAGAAGGATGATGAGTACCAAACATGACAGAAAATAGTAGGATGGCATAATACTAATGAAAGGGAAGTAAGGGAAAAAGCGCAGGTCCTCAAAAGAGGAAAGAAATATTTCAACATTACTTGAAAAAGTAATACTTATCCCAATACGAGATAATTCTACCACACACCTGTTCAGTGGAGCTCAATCCAACTTTTGGTCTTCATGAAATATTCCTGATATTTCTCAAACCCATCTCTTTGGGACCTATAACGATCAGTGTTGAATATTCTCGCGACAAAAATCTGTCTATTGATCTCTTGGGGTTAATCAACCAGGTAGATTTGATCTGAAAGTTAACCAGCCAACCTGTTTTGGATAAAAATACAGTAATACATGGGAGTAGTACAAATGAGATATGTTTGAACCAACAACTGAATCATTTTCAACGTCATACCTCGCAAAGTCACGTGCACAGGCACCGAGGATTTTGCAGCCGCAAATAATCGTAACCTACAACTTCAATGATAGTTTAAAATGTGTATTGGTCTATAGAAAGAGATAAATAAGATTCACCCAGAAAGTTCAAGGCTCGAAAAGGATTCTTTTCAATCATTTTAAACAATAACACAGGAGGTGTACCAACCGGTTGGGGAGGAAGCAGTCATACCCCAGTTGTCCTTGTTTGGGGTAGAAGTAGTCTTGGAAGAAGTCTTAGGAGCAGCCATTTTTGATAAATTGTTTTGATTGATGTGGAAAAAAAATCTATTCAGGGAATGGTTTCAAATTTATATCAGTTTTGGTACAGTGGTACAATGATACACCAAAGAGGGAATTTTCATCTCTATGCGCGGAAAGTTAGAAGCTTTTACCTATTTGGGCCACGACAGTGCATTGGCGAGGAACCCACACCATCTAAAGTCCTTGCAGCAAAAAGAAACGTTTCAGATGCAAAGACAAAAAAAGGAGCGGTCACAGGTGGGGTTTTTTTCCCGAAACGGAAAAATTGCCTCTAGCTCAAACTTCCTTCTTGAGTTGTTTCGTCTTATATCACCTGGATTAATTCATCTCCAGTGCATGATCATGCACGTTTCGTGGAATGATTTTAAGAGTCCCCATTGTGGTTTCCAGAATGGGAGAAGAAACGTAACAACTCACCAATATCATTTCAAATAATCTGGGTGAAGGGCTTTTTTTAACACGCCTCGCAGAGACTTGAAAAAGAATTAATATATTGTTAGAAATTAATCTTAACAGTCAAGGACAATAAGTAGATATTCATATGAATTTGGAAGCAGCTACGAATGCCAGTATAACCAATAAGTATTGAAAATATTCACATGAACTTACAGAAAAGAACTCAAATAGTCTTTTAAACTCTTTTATTAGTAAAGATGTCATATTCTAGCGTTTCTCAATTAGATTTTGCGACGTCTCCTCCTTGATTTCAGACTTCATTTGGTTTAGAAAGACTATGCATCCTATTATATAGCATAAATCAGTTGATAAGATTACCAAAAGACGAATTAGAATGTGTCAGGCAATAAAGTTTGTTAGGATATCAAGGGGATCAATCTATGAAGGTTTTACAATATATTTAAACAAGAGATACACCGGATTAATGCGGTTATTACATGGGATGCTGGATGCCAGCTTGAACTGAAGTCGGAATCGTGGGTAGGAGGTACCCATAATAGCGAATGATGTGGCGTTGATCCAAATAAATTCCTGGAGCTTTTGCGATGGTGAACGGGCTCTGGTGACGGATATAATGACGATTCTGGAATTACAAATAACGCCCTGTGTATACAGTCGTTGGATAACGTACGTGCACAATCACTGTAGTTCTCCGGCTCACATTGGCTGGAATTCTCCAGTTCACATTGGCTGGAATTCTCCGGTTCACATTGGCTGGAACTCTCCGGTTCACATTTGCTGGAACTCTTGGGGTAGATTCTTCAGATCGATACCTCTCATGACCATATTTGAAGCGCCTGTAAAAGTAATACACCACATAAAATGCATACTCGAAACAGGAAATTACCATCGATATTCTTGCTGCAGTGAAAATAGAGGGATTCTGTTTATCGGAATCGAGTGGGCCTTCGTCGTGTATGTGCAATGCCACAAACAAAAAAAGAGCCAAAAAGAAGAATTCTGTAAAAACGAACGAATATTTGAATCTCCCGTGTCTTTCACGTTTGGCGAGTATTCTCCAGCGTATCCCGGGGAATGCCATTATCGCAGAGAACATAATAGTGAAGACCCCGTGGTAATCAAGTGTTGCCCGATAGATGGAAATGATTGGCACCTTCAACATACAGGGTATAGAAAGAATCTCCGAAGCTGAGAGTCCCTTGCTGATCATTGTGGTGTCTTGTTATTGACTTTCTTAGGATGAATTTTCCAGTATTGCAGGGGTAAACGATGGGAAGATCAACCAGAGGTGGATTGTTCTATATAATAAGCATTCGTTTTTCGAAAGTCACGCCTTTTTAAAGCACAAAAATTGGATTTGTTCTGGCGTGTTGAAATTTCCGGATTTGAACTCAGGTGGAGGTTTTGCTCTATGGAAAGCATATCAGAAAAGCTAGGACTGTTTTGTCGACAATCCAGCTAAGTTTTGTGCTCAATCCTCGATATCGTCATATGTCATACTTTGACACCCTCATTTCAGATGCTACTTGGAATTGCAATGCTTAGGACTCCTTTTGACTTTCTTAAAGCGGAACTGCCATTGTAATTTGCTCAAATAAGATTCTCAGAAAAAGCTGTAAGGTCATTGAAAATGAAGCTTAGATGAAAAAGATATATATTGGATAAATTATACTAGTTCAAGAAAGCATCCCGGCCAATTCATTATAAGATGGACATGTAGATATGTATCATCACTGAAGAAGGTAAGAATATCGTTTGTATTTATTTTTCGTAATCAAGAAAAAAAAGAACACCATCGTGGGGGTTTACGAAATGTACGAAACCGCAGAAACTCTACAACATACGAGTTGTTTATGCAGAGTCGTGCGTGTCCCAAAATGTTTAGTGGGTGTCCTCCACAATTTCTATGCAATTTTTTTACTACTGTTGTCACGGGTCTTGGCACAATTGATTCTTTCAAAGACATGTGAGTCTTAAACTGCTTGTTGAAAATCCCAAACATTTGGGAACTTCTGTAAACTGAAAGAAAGTGATTCGGGAATTCACCTAACTAATCAGGACGATAATTGTGCATTCATGTCAAGTTTGGTCTATGTTCGAGTGGCTTATTTTTCATAGGATAGTATTTCAATAATGAATGGCTAAAAAAAAAAAACCACTGATGATGAACGGACGGAAGTTTCGATGAATAATGCTTTCTGTGAAATCTGTGCGACATTTTTACAGATCATATTTCAATTACTAAAGGATGATGAGTTTTGCCCGATTTTGACTGAATTATTTTTAAAAAGACTTTGGTTATTGAATTATAGATCGAGCGTTAAAAATCGAAAAGGGAATTATAATTAAGGGAGTTGTTGTGAAGCCACGACTATCCCGAAAAAGCGTGAAATTTGCAATTCCATCCTCCATATTTGAACGGCCAGGTCTGCAGAGGTACCCATAAACTAAGGCCCGGAGAGAAGATTTAAACCGGAATTGATTCATTTATCTTTCATTCAATTTAAGCTTAATGTGGTAAATGTCACCCCCTTATCATGGTTCTCTGGTAACAAAGGTGGAAAGTAGGAGGTTTGTGAGGAAAATGTCGCATCAAAACTCGCTTCTCAAAATGAAATACAAGTTGCATCCACACTCAAACGCTGACGTTTCTCGAACGCTCTTTTAGAAGGTTATTGTAAAAAACAAGGGGATAACTAAAGCGGATAATCATTACAGACAATGGCAAAGGTGGTAAGAGGATACAAGTGCTAATGATTTGGAAATAAGGGGACGGGTCCATTCTCAAAGGAGGAAAGAAATTGTTCAATATATGAGTTTATTGTTGAATAGAGAATACAACAATGAATCTTTGCTTGACCTTCGAATGTTTCTAATATTACTAAAAAAGCAATATTCACCTGGATTTGAGAAAGTGTCATACAATGTACCGCTCCTTTCGGCATCATCCAACT
Source organism: Metschnikowia lachancei (assembly GCA_030572615.1). NCBI lineage: Eukaryota > Fungi > Ascomycota > Pichiomycetes > Serinales > Metschnikowiaceae > Metschnikowia > Metschnikowia lachancei. The sequence goes on along the minus strand of JAJMAK010000231.1, from coordinate 15,550 downwards.
GCCACTAGAGAGGCATACAGGATTCCTGTTAGATATAACTCAACGTGTTATTGTTACCATTTCTTGAAATCATTCAGACCCGCATCCATGATCGTCAATGACGAAATATTCGATGCAAAAACTTGTCTTTGCTTGGTCTTGGTGTCCCGAGTATAGACGTATTCTACCACGGCTTCAGTGAGTAGAATTTTAAGTCCAAAGTTTATCTGAAAATTCGAATTTGAATTGTATTAAAAATGTACACGCGAAATTAAGCACATTCGTTTGAATCAACACTTGAAACATCTTCCCAACTCCGGCCTTGTGTAATATTTTACAATGTCACGTGCGCAGGCACCCCGGAACTCGTTGCTGCAAATTATCTACAACTTCATTGATGATTTAAATGTGTATTGGTATAAAAAGAGATAAATAAGATTTATCAGAAAGTTCAAGTCTCGAAAAGGATTCTTTTCAATCAGCTCAAACAATAACACAGGAAGTGTACCAACCGGTTGGGGAGGAAGCAGTCATACCCCAGTTGTCCTTGTTTGGAGTAGTAGTAGTCTTGGAAGAAGTGTTAGGAGCAGCCATTTTTGATAGATTGTTTTGATTGATGTGGAAAAAAATGAATGAAAGTAAGAGAATTACTTCGAATTTATATCAAATTTGTTACAGTGGTGCAACGATACACCAAAGAGGGAATTTTCATCTCACGTCAGACACTTTTGCCTATTTGGGCCGCGACAGTGCATTGACGCACATCACCCAAAATCCTGCTGCAAAAAGAAACGTTTCAGATGCAAAAAAGGAAAAAAATGCCTCTATTACCTACTTACTTCTGGAGTTGTTTCGTCTTATCTCACCGGATTAAATTGTCGTAAGTGCATGTTCATGCACGTTTTGTGAATGAGTTTAGAAATCACCATTGTGCTTTCTAGAATGAGAAAAGACGCGCAACAATTCACGGGAACAATTCACTAATACCATTTCATGTATTTGGGTGACGGCATACTTTTCGAAAATGCGTCGTAAATATGTCTAAGAAGATTGCGGAATTGTCAGAACCTGAAAAACCTTATGTATTAATGAAGGGGAATAGGAGTATTTGAATGGATTTGAAACAGCAAAAGCTTTTAAGCATGATTGAATAGTATTAGCCAGTTGGAAGCTTAGAACCCGAGTAGAAGAATATAGTTTATTGTAGGTGGGCATTTCAGCTCACTTGCAGCTATATAATCAATCTATTAATTTCAAAATTGGGAAGAGGTTCTCTCAGGCACGGTTATTGAGCAATATTCCCAGCAGATATTGTCCCTTGAACTCTTATAGAACATTCATTAGTTCTCAGGCTTTCAATTTGTTGGAGAATATAAGAAGTTTGAAAGCTTGGAATATGTTCCGTAATGTTGAATGGATCCAGCCAATGCTTACGAAAATCTTAAGACGGCGTTTTGTCTCTGTATCAGTCTCTATTGGTTTGGATAATACTCATCCTTATTTTGGGGTAAAGTCGTAGAAGTTATTGCCCAAAGACTAGTAGAATGTGCCAGAAGTTTTGACACCACAGATGCAAGCTCAAGTGAATTCAGAATCATGGTTAGAAGCCACCTGTAAGCAATAAGTATTGTGGCATGGACCGATAAAAATCTTGACTTTAATAGGGTCTTTTCTTAATTGGCTGCAAGGCTGCATGGTTTCGGGGAACATTTAGGATTTTAATGTAGAGGGGCCCTGACAAGGACCATGTTTGTATTACAAATATTCCCTTCTTATATGAACCGGGAGATTTGTGTCAGATACGTCGTCTTTAAACCACTTGTTATGATACTTGGAACTCCTGTGAATAAAATGGGTCACATAAAATATGTAGTCTAAATAGACAAGACCCCACATGGTAAATACAACAATATCACTATACTCTCCGTGTCTTGGGAACAGCTTTTTGAAGTAGATTTGCGCTGGAAGAACGAAAAAAGGCATCGTGAATGAAAGATATAGGAAAAGAATAGAAGACTGTAGTTCACCTTCGGATACTGAGTACGTTCCCCATTCCAAATTCGTATTAATTCGAGTCCCAATCCTCAATAGTTGTCCTAAAGAATAGAATATAGTAAGGATGAACCATAAGTGATGACATACTACCAAATATATGGAAGCGGTAAGCGTTGCCCACATACACGCCATGCAGAGAAGTTCCAAAGCCAAGAGTAGCTTACTGATCATTGTGGGGTCTTCTTGTTGTTTTTTTAGGATTTTTTTCCAGTCTCACAGATGTAAACCAGGGTGAAGATCAGCAAGAGATGTATCGTTTTATATAATAAGCATGACCTTTATCAAGGTCACACCTTTTTAAAGCGCCAAAAGTGAAGTTTGTTCTGGCATATTGAAACTACCGGATTTGTAACGTTGATTGCGGCGTAGGTGCATGGTTTCCCTGATGGTCAAGCTTATCAGAACCACTGAGACTGTTTTTCCCACATTTATTTATTCTTGATAAGTACCATCAAAAATTGCCCCTTAAATGCCACCCCATCAATCCAGATACGGCCTTGTGCAAAGGAAAAGCCTAGAAGATTTCTTTTACGCGTGTGCGTTTTTTTAATATGTAAAAGCATATTGTGTTGAGATAAGTGACGGTTTTATTTCTAGATTTTATATATCAGTGATAGCAAGATAGTGAGACTCCTTCAGTAATTCACTATTTAGAATATACTTGGGTTACGGTGGAGGTTTTTTTGGCAGCAGGTTTCATATAGTGTACGGTGTTCCGACTAAAGGATTTTCAAAAGTTATTGTTGATTTTGCAGTATAGTTTCCCCCGAATAGACAGGAGTTGCACTATAAAACGAGAAGAATTTTCCACGAAGAGACTAAAGATACCTTGTGAAAAGAGAAAAAAAAGACTACTGCAATTGATTATCACGGGAGTTGTCCCAGAAGCAGGAAAAAAGTACAAGAAGAATATTCTTGAATTATGAGAGACTAGGAAAAACAGCCCTTTTAAAGAAATAAACCGCGAGAAAAACGAATACTTTCCTTTAAGAATCAAATATCTTGAAGTTCTAGAATATCTTGACGTTGAGAAAAATTGTTATACTCAATTTAAAATCAATAATCACCCCTACGAGAAAAATATTACTTGAACTTGTGCATGATTGATTCTCAAGAAGAGAACAAACAACTCTTTGAGTGAATCACCACCCCAAGTTTATTTAAGGCTACGTTGAAACGTAGGTGTTATGGACAGCGGATATCTTTTTGGTTCAATTTTACAAAATCTAATAGTGTGAGTATTCGTTCAACCATGCAGAGGAGGGGTATTTTGCTCGTGAGGAATAATTCCATGTCATCTTAGGAAATTTGTCTTTTCTCATGGTGAATTCTTTATACCCAGTTTTAGATTCTTCTTATTTTCCTAAACAATTATATTTTCTCGAATTTTGGATATTCAAATTCCCCTTAAATAATTGAATATTTAGATGAGAATATTTATTTGTGACCATTAAGATAATTTGTCTGATTCAGAGGCATATACTATATAGCCCAGAGAGGATAAATGATTCAATCAATCAGTCGATTTCTTTGTTTCGCTTCAACGGTAATTATAGCCTATAAGAGGATGGTCTTTTTGGTGTTATCTGCAGTTAAATTCTCGTTGGAGGTCACTAGACTCGAGAAATTGATTATCAATTGAAAATTCTGTATTATCACTAAGTGAAAGCTTTTTCTTAATATAGTCACATGATCAGCCACCCAAGATTTCGCAGCCACAAATTATCGTTACCTACAACTTCACTGATGATTTAAATGTGTATTGGTATAAAAAGAGATAAATAAGATTTATCAGAAAGTTCAAGTCTCGAAAAGGATTCTTTTCATTTTAAACAATAACACAGGACGTGTACCAACCAGTTGGGGAGGAAGCAGTCATACCCCAGTTGTCCTTGTTTGGAGTAGAAGTAGTCTTGGAAGAAGTCTTAGAAGCAGCCATTTTTGATAGATTGTTTTGATTGATGTGGAAAAAAATGAAAGTAAGAGAATTACTTCGAATTTATATCAAATCTGTTACAGTGGTACGAAGGTACGAAGGTACGAAGGTACTCAAAAGGGAATTTTCATCTCTATGCACGGAAAGTTAGAAGCTTTTGCCTATTTGGGCCGCGACAGTGCATTGGCGAGAAACACCCACACCACTTAAAATCTTTGCAGCAAAAAGAAATGTTTCAGATGCAAGGAATGGACAAAGGATTGGCCAAAGGTTCTTTTTCCCGAAACGGAAAATATTTCTCTATCATTGAAAAGGGGTCACGTCTTATCTCACCCGGATTAATTTATCTACAGCGCATGTTCATGCACGTGTTGTGGAATAATTTTAGGAATCACCATTGTGCTTTCCAGAATGAGAAAAGAAATGAAAAGAGTCCCAAAAATTCATATTTCATGTAATAGGGCTTCACTCACTTTGGAAATATTTGGAATTCGAAGTAGAAATCATCAGAAACTAATCTGGATGTAAATGAACAAAATAGATATTTACATGTATTAGGACGCACTTAAAACAATGTAGCATAATTAGATAGTATTGAAAATATTAGGCTGAATGGGTAGAAAGAAAAGGAAATAAAAGTTGCTTGTTTGGAAACATTGTTTATTAGGAAAAAGGTCAGATTCTAAGGGTTTCAGATGGCTTTTCCCCTGTCTCAGTCCCTATTTTGTTTTTGCGTAAATTAACCAAAGAGAATACCCAAAGACCAGATAGAACGCGCTAAAAGATGTTTTACCAAGATATTAAGGAAAACACTGCATCAAGAGTATCGAATAACCCGACAAATTTGCGTGTACGGCTGATGTGGCATAGAATTTAAATCGAAAGCCTAGTGTTTTGTGCGAAAGAAGAAAGAAACCTTCTTTATCAATGAAATGAGCGAACTGGAGCATGTTCTTCTTTGGCAAACCACCGATGACGATATCTGGTAGTTATGTAATAATAATGGGCCACAAATAATGCGTATTCTATATAAGCGAGAACCACAGTGACTATGACTATAGTCAGATTAGACAGGATATCCCCATAGGATTTTTCTTCACTAAAATAGTAGCTGGACACTGGATGAGCAAGAACAATAGTCAAGACACTCAACTGTTGGCAAGTCGCCAAAAAGAAAGGAGTCTTCTTTTGTAATGAGTACGTTCCGAAGTTTTTAAAATTTGTCTGCATTCTTATGGCTATCCGGAATAACTCTATTATTGAAAATAATGCAACACCAAGAAACCAGAAGTAACCAAGCATCGTGAAATAAATCGAAGCGAAAATAACCATCAGCATACACTGGATTGAGATGGTGTCCAACACCAAGAGTCTCTGACTGATCATGGTAGTGTTTGTTCACTTTTCTATGATTGTTTTTCAGTCGTGAAGATAGTTGAGAGGTGGATTTTTTTTGGTGACGGCTGAAACCTGATCCTTTTGGTCATGCCGTCTTAAAGAGACGAGAAGGAAGTTTGTTCTGGCATGGTAAAATTACTGGTTTTTTCAACTTTGTTCGCGACCGGAGCGTACCTGGTTCTCAATATTGTTGCTTTTGCAGATCCAGTATCCTCCAACGAGACAAAAATTTGACTCCAAAATGAAAAGAAAACTTCTTATCGATTGAATCAATTACCCTTTCAGGAAAGAAATTTTGTCCAAAGAGCAGGAGAAATTTAACTACATAAGTACTTAAAGTATCCTCCCCAGACTAATAATTCTCATGCACGACACAAACGAATACTCTCAATTAAAGAAGTAATAATTGTATAAGTTTTCAATTATGCTGAATTTGAGAATACATCACCGTTGAGAAAAAACTCATTCACTAAATTTGGGATTGAATGTTCACCCATAAAAACCAACAGATGCCTTGAAATCGTGTATGTGATCCTTTCAGTAAGAGAAAGATATCTATTTTTCGAATAAAAAGCCCTATAATTTTCACTTGAAGCGATCTTGCAGCGTAAATGTAATGGAACCGCTGGAATATTGAGCAAGTACTACGAACGTTCCGAAAACCAGGTCATTTACACTCGAAGCTGTTGGAACACCCTGAAAATAACCGAGGCCATGCGATTATTATTCTACTACTGTGTGTATCTACTTGACAAGGAGATGTATTGTCTTCGATGCGAATAATTCTATATCAAGCTTAGGATATTTATTTCTCTCTATTTCTCTCACGTGATCTTTCTAAGCCCAGTCTTAGATTATTTTGTTTTTATTTCTCGGAAGAGATGTTTTCTCAGTTTTACAATATTCAGAAGTGCCCTTGATGATAATCTTTTTCGTTCATAGAAAGAGTTTTCTAGTCTTAAATGGTATCTCGATAAAGTCACGTGCGCAGGAACCTACAGATCATTCTCTACAACTTCAATCATAGTCTAAAATGTGCATTGGTATATAGAAAGAGATAAATAAGATTTATCAGAAAGTTCAAGTCTCGAAAAGGATTCTTTTTAATCATTTTAAACAATAACACAGGACGTGTACCAACCGGTTGGGGAGGAAGCAGTCATACCCCAGTTGTCCTTGTTTGGGGTAGAAGTAGTCTTGGAAGAAGTCTTAGGAGCAGCCATTTTTGATAGATTGTTTTGATTGATGTGGAAAAAAAATCTATTCAGGGAATGGTTTCAAATTTATATCAGTTTTGGTACAGTGGTATGACGATACACCAAAGAGGGAATTTTCATCTCTATGCACGGAAAGTTAGAAGCTTTTGCCTATTTGGGCCGCGACAGTGCACTGGCGCACACCACCCAAAATCCTTGCAGCAAAAAGGAACGATTCAGATGCAAGAAATGGACAAAGGATTGGCCACAGGTTCTTTTTCCCGAAACGGAAAACATTTCTCTATCACTGAAAACATGTCACTTCTTATAATTCCGGAAAAATAAATCCGCGGAGCATATTCTGTGGAATCCATTGTGCTTGCCAAATTAAGAGAGAAGATGCAACATTCTTCAATCAGACTACTTACTAAATTCGCTCTTCTTACCTGTTTCTTTCGTCTACTTACAATTTGCAGATTTATTCACTTATTTCTGACATCTGGGGGGGGGTTGTTTAATGACAAGAAACCTTAAATCATTTCTTTTTGGCTCATATCAATCGTTACGGTATTCATCGGTACGATTCTGGTTTTAAGCGATATTCTTGTTTTTCTCCTCTGCCCTGTCTATCCATAACCAAACACTTTCCATGGAACCTTTAAAAAATTAAACATTCAAAAAGATTGCAGCACCACAATTTCGCATATATTCTCCCACTACACTACTCAGTGTGGCTCTCCTTTACCCCACAATATTTCAGGAATAGAAGCGGGATAACTGCGTCTCTGAGTAAGAGGAAACAAGACTCCTTCCGCCTGTGATGCCTCTCTATTCTTTGGACTTATTTCGGCAGGCTCGGGGCAAGCGCGGATGGGAGATATCTTGGAAAACTCTTCAAGGATTCACGGTATTGTGTTGAGCTTGCGAGAAATCTTCCATATTGATACGCATAAACAAAGCTTCATTTTGATCAAGATCGCCGACAGGACAAGCATGAAATTATCAGCTCCTGGGGTGTCTACGGTTAGTGAGTATAAGAGTTGGATTGCACATCTACCCGAAGTGTTTCCATTGGAATGGCTCGGGCTTGAGAGTGGGGTCAGTGACAAGGCAAGAGAAGAGGGCCCAGGTAGTGTGTACCTCTACATTTCCAAATACAGTGGTAGTCACTTCGTGAATAGTCGTAGTACCATTAGTGAGTTGAGTTTTTAGTTTCGATTCTCATTAATCCTAGTCACTGGACTAAGGGATTTGCTTGTATAATTTCGGTATACATTAGTTAAACCAACTCTTAATTCAACCGAAGCCAAAATACAAATAAACGATTTCTGGGGCAGAAAGTATTTAGAAGCACTTTGGGGCTTTCTTGATGGACCATAATTGAAAAAGGCGGAAGTGAAAATGAGAGAAAATTCGTGTTTACTCTCGTCCTTGAACAACACACATGTCCCGATCAGTTTCCCAACAAGAATCAGAAGACTTTGCGTTTGAAAGCACAACCGCATGATCATTTGGGTATATCTAAAAGCAGGTTCCCTAAGTCAAAATCAGCAAAAATGCAATTTTAGAAGAAAACACGAAGGCTTGTAACTGGTCTTATACATCCTTTCAATAGTCCATTAACTTCAAGATATAAAGCAAGGTGAAGGGGTAGTAATGGGTTGAACGACACTTGGTTAATACAGGTTTTACAAAAACACACGCCTTATATACCGTCATTAGACAAGCAAGATGTTAAGTAACACCTGGACCAGAACTACAAGCATAGTTCGGGTTTAATGAGGGAGGTTTTCTTCTTACAAGTAAGAAATACCGTTTTGACCATCAATTCCTAATATTGAATATTGTGATAAAAAAAAACGTTCACTGGATGCAATTAGCCTTCTGACAGATTAGATGACCCTCGCTGCTGGGGTATCTGTTGAAAAACCTTCCGATTCTCTTCAGTTATTCAAACAGTCAATATACAAGATTTGTTGTCTTTTTACAACTAAACTTCCCAGGAAAGCATATATAAAAACTGAGTAGAGGAACATGTTTATATTAATCAAGGCTGCATTGGCTAAGGTGCACCCAACGGGGATGTTGTACTCAAATACCCCTAGATACTAGAACACTTGAATGGTTCTTTCTATAAGCACAATCCTTCATTGCGCTACTCTCTGATTTCGTGAAATCTTTAAAAATTCCCGTAACGCTTAGAAAAAGCATTGACAAGTGATTAACACTCTTTCAAGCTCATAAATATACAAGATAAGCCTTGCATCGATTGTTGGAAAGACATAACAACAGAAATGGCACCTTACCAAAATAGACAGTATGTACCCCCAAAGTCAGACCACTGCTCCTGGTCAAATCCGTTGTCAATTATTTTTGAAGTCATAATTTCAGTGAGACGATTTAAATTAGAACTCCTGCTGAAATTTCGACATGCTTGAGTGGGAGTCTCTGACAAGATAAGACATGCCATTTTTGCTCCCCCTTGATATATGATAAAGAGTAAAGCCGGCCCTTCGTAAAACGAGAGAAAATAATCACACTTAAGAGTCGCTCAAATCACCGTCTTCATCATCGTGCTCCTTCTTATTCATCACAGGTAATGCAACACTATGCTTGGTGCGAATAAGCACACTGTGGAGATTATCTACTTTATGCAAGAGTCCACCCACAGGCCGGTGTTTCTCCTCAACTAGGTATGAAATTACGTCGTCGATATTTGTGAGAATCTCAGACACTTTCCAGTCGGTGTACCCCACGACAATGGAAACACAGGTACCACCCGCCGGCGGAATGAAAGACGTGTTCCCCACAATCGACTTGAGCTGTGCACGCACATATTTGGGTTCACACAGCTGATCAGTACGTCCATGAGTTTGTTTTCCTGGCACAGGCAAAGCCATCAAAATCTTAAAGGGAACCTTCTTATTCTTAGCGTAAAACTGCGCCTTCAAGATATCTGGAAGATGTTTGTAGATACGTGCATCTCCCACAATGATATCGTTTTCCTTAAATAGACGCAACAATGACTTGCCATTGTTTCCAAGCAGCTTGGCCTTGGTAAATGGAATGATTTCATTGAAAAGATCCTCCGTAGGTGACCCTTTTTCCAGAAGCGGCTGCCGGTATGACCCGTCTCGTGCAATGAGTGCCACTGATTTTTCGCCAAGTTTGCTGAGTTTATGCGTGATAGGAATGATCCGTGGCGTGTAATCTTTTACTCTTACAAGATGGATTTTCGTGTTCAATACTAAATGCACTGCTTCTCTGGCCGGGGCCACTTTTGCATCTTCACCAGAACCCTCTGATACATTGGCCAACAGCTCTTCGTGTTTTTTGAGCGTATGTGCACGGAGGGCTTTTATGGACCTCTTGGCGTTTTCTCGAGCCTCGTCACCTAGGAGAAATGCCATGTTTTTGGGGAGTTTTGGTGGTTGAACAGATGGATGAGATGAGATGTACTGCAAGACTGCGTATGAAATTTTGCAAAATGGTTCCTGCCTCGAGTCACGTGACTATTCTTACCTGCCTCCTCAGACACCTGACTCTCCTGTGGAAAGCGCGCCCCACCAACCCCAGATTTTGCTTATCGGCCCGTCTTTCTTTTCATCAAGTGAATGGATTTTCTTTGTTTTTATAGATTATAGTTACATATATAGCTAAATATTTGTGATTTGGATTTGCACTCCGTTTTTGTTTTGTGCCTGTGTTCCTTTTTTGCAACTTCGTCAACCTAAGTTGCTGGCGGCTATTACCCTTGTCCGAACCGTCCCCCATTTCTTAGCTATGCATATCCTGAACCAGATAGTGATGGCAATCACGGCAATATTTCCCGGAAAGATTTTCCTGGGTTCCAATTTAGAATCGGAGACATTTGGCAAGGAATATACTAAGAACATATATACTAACCCGCCACCTAACAACGCGCCCACACACTCCCCATCGGGGCCGCCCGCCATCGTTTTGTGGCACGGACTAGGTGATAATTATAATTCGGGCGGCATGCAACATGCAGCAGAAGTCATTTCCCAACTTTTACCCGATACTTTTGTCCACTCTGTTTATGTAGATGAGGATCCATCCACAGACGAGCGGAGGTCGCTTCTCGGCAGTGCCAACTCCGAGCTTGAGGTTGTGTGTTCTCGGCTCGCCAACATGACAGAATTGCAAGATGGCTTTGGGGCCATTGGTTTCTCTCAGGGTGGGCTTTTTCTCCGCGCCTTGGTGCAGCGGTGTCCCGAAATTGCTATATCCACATTGGTGACCTTTGGGTCGCCCCACATGGGAGTACTGGAGCTTCCCATATGCCAGCCTCCAGACGACTGGGCATGCAAACAGCGGAACTCTCTTTTGAAGCGCCAGGTATGGCAGGATTCTGTGCAAAAAACCATTGTGCCAGCACAATATTTTAGGGACACTGCCCAATATGACAAGTACTTGAAACACTCGTCGTTCTTAGCGGACTTAAACAATGAGCGTGCCGCAACCACCAACCCTGATGCTAAGCTGCGGTTTGAAAACTTAAAAAAGCTAGTCTTGGTGCAGTTCGACTTAGATACTACGTTGGTACCTAAAGAAAGCGCCTTTTTCCAAGAACGCCATGCGCTCACCGGTGAAATCGTGCCCATGCTGGAAACACGCGCTTTTAAGGAGAACTTGTTCGGACTTCGAACTTTACACGAGGCAGACAAGATTGAGTATCATACAATTGAGGCTAACCACATGGAATTTTCCGACGATTTCCTCACAGAGATCGTCACCAAATATTTCTCCACTTCTCGTGTATAAGAGGGATGCATCACGTGCCATGCAGTACACAGTCGTGGGGTCCACCACGACACAGGTGCACGGGTGCATACTAGATGGGCCTTTGATTTGAAGAAGGCATCAGTGAATATCCAATATCCATGTCTGACAGAGTAGCCCGCTTGGCGGAGATTAGACGAAAGAGAAAAGCACAGGATACAAACAATGGTCTGGACATAGTGGCACATCAGGTGTCTGTGATTGAACAGAAAGAAGACCCTGCTCCTACACACGTGACCAAACCGGAAGAAGGAAATCAGGACGAAAGCCACGATCAAGAGAGTGCATTCGCCGAAAAGGTACCGGACAAGTCGGACGATATCCAGAAAGAGAAAGGGTCAACCGAAGAAGAGGATGCATTGGCGAAGACTGAACGTGCTTCATCGACAGACGAAGAATCTGCGCCCCAGACATACGAGACTTCCACAGAGCTTCCTACTTATAACACCGACCTCAAACGGGACTTAACACCCTACTTAAAGAGAGCACGGCTTGATACAGACCGCGCGTTGAATAAGCTTTTACAAGAGAAATACCAAGAGGCTGCCCGAGGCAATGCCGAAGATGCCTGAGATGCGATGAAGTCAGCGAATCCGACCTCGATACTTAATTCTTTGGGATACCGAGACTGTTTCGATAGAGAAAAAGAAAGTCTAACGGTAATCTCATCTAGGTGCTTGCAGTTCTACTGATCAGTAATGGTCTGTGCTGTGTGCTGTAAGCATTATCGGTATGGCGTTGATGTGCAGTCCTATGAAAACAGTAATGCAACAGGCTTACTCGGTTTAATTTTTTTTTTTGGCGACACATTTTACTCGGTGTTCTCAAGATTTACAACCCATCGATCAACGATGTTTTTCAAGAATGACTAAGAATTGAATCGTCAGCTATGGATTATGAGTGGTGAGCCTGCGAAGGCTGGAACGCGCAACGAAGTGGCCCACTTCCGGATTGGGTCACGGGCCTCAACTGCCCAATGAAATCGCACAATGGTGGTTTTCCGAGCCCGCTGTGCCGGACACCTGAACAGTCTCAATTCGAGGGAAAAAAACCCCCAAAAACCCAAAGTGCCTCTCCAACTTCAGTGTTTTCAGCATAATCCATAATGGCCCTCATTTCTAGAATTGCCACCAGAGCCGCCCGTCCAGCTGTGTTTGCTGCCCGCTCTCCGTATGTTCTATCCGAACTATATTTTTTATTTTTGGTGTTGATCTCACAGATGTTTGCTGTGAAGTTTACCTGGTGAAAGACGAATTTTATCCCGTTTGAAGATACCCCCATACTATGAAGGGTCGATCCAAGAGTTCATGAAGGACCCATTTACCGCTTTTCCTTGATTTCCAAACCCAAAATATCACAAATTATGCCATGTTCCATATAGCTACCATCATCTTCCTGTCCATCCCGTCCGTTTCAGACATCCGTTTGCTTCTTAGGAAATTCCCCGTAATATGACTCCCGGTTTATCGAAGATACTTATAACTTACTAATTCTTATCTTGTTCAAAGTTTCTTGAAAACACCGAGTATGGAGCACTTCGCAAGTTACGCTTGATATGTCCCAACGTCATTTCAATTCCCCAAAATCTATCAGCCATCGCATACAAAAGTCTTTCCAGTACATTCTTCAAGAAACAGAATGAGCTCGGGAATCTATCACTGATTTGAAGTCCTATTTAATGAGCCGTCAAGGCCAAGTAAATGAAATGAAAATACCAAGAAACCAGAAGAAGAAGAATAAAAAACGAAAAAAAAAGCCAAGCCCTTCGTCTCCCAGATAAACTCGACCCATCAAGAAACACACAAACGTTTACTAACATATACAGAATTGGAATCCGTGCTTTGTCCACTCCAGTTGAGCCAAAGGAAAAGGCCAACTCCATCATCAATGCTTTGCCAGGTAACAACTTGATCTCTAAGACCGGTGTTTTGGCTACCTCTGCTGCTGCCGCCATCTACGGTATCTCCAACGAGGTTCTCATCATCCACGATGAGACCATCTTGGTGACCACCTTCTTGGGTTTTGTTGCATTGTGCGCCAAGTTCGTCGCCCCATTGTACACTGAGTGGGCCGACGGTGAGATCAAGAAGGTCACCGACATCTTGGCTGAGTCTAGAACCAAGCACACCTCTGCCGTCAAGGCCAGAATTGAGTCTGTTTCTCAATTGAAGGATGTTGTTGCTACCACCAAGCAATTGTTTGCCGTTTCCAAGGAGACCGCCAAGTTGGAGGCCGAGTCCTTTGAGTTGAAGCAAAAGATTGCTGTTGCCTCCGAGGCCAAGGCTACCTTGGACTCTTGGGTCAGATTCGAGCAACAACAAAGACAATTGGAGCAGGAACAATTGATCAAGTCTGTTTTGGACAAGGTCAACAAGGAGATTGCCAACCCTAAGTTCCAAGACAAGGTTTTGGCGGAGTCTGTTGCTGAGGTAGAGAAGATCTTCTCCAAGGCTTAAATGTCATTGAGGCTTCTATGCCAACAACTATTCTTACGAGTGAAAAGGAAACCAAAATTATAAAGAAAATATACATTCATCTAGCGCATAATGATATGGACCAGGCGTCCCACTGTAGCATACCTTTTATTTACGTATAAATCTTCTTCACCACATGGTCGGCAGGTTTCCACAAGTGAAGCGAGTTGTCGTCGGCAACACTGGCAATCATCCAGTCCTCGTGTAACGACCAGTCGAAGTCGTTGACTCCAAGCATGTGGCCCTCATGACTGAAGAAGAGTGGCTCTTGCGGATCCGCAACATCAAATAGTTTCACCAGGCGATCTGCCGACGAGGAGCCAAGCACAGATGGAAATTTAGGGTGCCATTTGACCTGGGTAATTGCATCCAGATGGGCCGATATTGTTGCAGCACTCAGCAGCAACGCACGAATGTCCCAGATTTCGATCTGGCCCTGTGAATCGCCTGTGGACAAGCAGAAGTCGTTGGCTGGACTTACGCTGAGACTATTAAGCGGATGGGGGCCGATTTGGGATTTTAATGCTGTGCCCAGGGACCGAGTATCGAATAATGAGACCCCACCCGCGTCGTCCGCGGTCAAGAAGATGGAGTCATGCTTGTATATCCACTCCACGTCATTCACACCCACGCCATGTTCGGAGGACCATGTTTGGTTGATGGAATTGTCATTCCCACCACGGCTGGCATAATTTCCGCGAATATCAAAAATATTAATCTGTCCGTCCATTGATGCTGACACCAACACGGACTCTGCTTGCTTGTTCCAATCAAGGGCAAAAATGTCTGCATTTTGTACGTATGCGCTGTTGACCAAGCGTAGTTGGGGCTCATTGACTTTTGATTCCTCGCCAAGTTTCTTAATTGTCGAGTGTTTTGTACGGTTGTACACACACAAATCTCCCACATTATTGGAACTGGCAATAATATCGGGGTTCTGCGGCATGTACCGAAGCTTGTTTACGTCACCGTTGTGGTTTATAGACTGTAGGACGCGGAGCTTCGTTTTTGCAATGGTGGGGAGCTCAAACTCCTCTTTTTCAGAGTTGTACGCCCAGTGGTCGGTGTTTATGCATTTGTTCAAGTTCCGGTAGTACGGCACTTGGTAGAGGTGGATAGCGTCTACGGCCTGGCCCAACGTGAACGTTCCCAAAAGCAACCGTTGGTGGGCAAGCTCGGAATTCGATTGGGATTCGGGCTGCCCCGTCGGTTTGAGTGTGTTTGAAAGGTCGCTCGTCGGAGTACCTGAGCGGTCATGGCCTAATGCATTGGATGGGTTTGCATCTGCCACCTCAAGATCGGGGAAAAATTGCACGGATAAAGATGGCCATAAAAGAGAGTTCGTAGACATGTAATCATAAAGGAACGGGGTGTTCTTTTTGAAAATTCTGTAGCGACGCTGGGTGGCTGGATCGATCATTCCGGGGGCTTCACCTTCAGCGCCGGGGCCGGGCAGTGGAGTATCCAAATTAATAGGGGTTTTTGTGAGGGGGTCTTCCATAACGGGCGTTTTTTATCCAGAAGTTTGTGGTTTGAACTTAAGAGAGACGTGTTTGGCGGTGTTTGGCGGTGTTGAGTTTCGGAATTTTGTGGGTGAACAGGGACGCGTCGTGGTGCGGGCGTGGAATTTTTTTGATTGGGGCCTATTTTTGATTGGGGCCTATTTTGATTGGGGCCACGGCGCGCGGGGCCAGAATGAGGCCCAGAGG
>JAJMAK010000230.1:0-25806 GCA_030572615.1 Metschnikowia lachancei | reverse complement strand
TTCAATCGCAGTTACCCAATTACGATTTCCAGACTGTATTACTAAGGGCTCATCGCGGAACTCACTTCCAGTTATAACCTTAGTAGCTGCTAACATTCCCATCGCAAAACCGGTCTCGTCCACGTTGTAAACATCGTCATCGACAATCCCGAATTCGCTAATCGTACTTCGGACACGAGTAAACCACTCAGAAAATATTTCTGGGGTCTCGGAATTGGAGCGAACCAAGTCACGGGTCTGTGAAATTCTTATCTCGAGCTTTCCACTCCGATTCACAAATCTAGGAAGCCAGTTAGCTCCGACTGTGATATGCGGCTTCGTACCGCGTGCCGCGAGTATCTTATTAGCCATATCTCGCACTTCCCCATGTTTGGGAGCTATTCCAACATAATTTAGATAGATGATCCAATCATTTAAAGATTTCTCTTCAATTGTGGTCATTAACTGTCTTTTTATATCGGATTCTTGCTTGCTTTCTACTCCATTAAACCGAGCCGCAAGAGTAATCTTGGGCAATTCAAATCGCGTTGCCAATCCACGAATACTTAAGCTTGGATTTAATTTCTTTTCGTCAAGTGCTAATAAAATACAACCTTCTTGTTCAATCAAATTTTTACAGGAATTTCTTTCCATTTATACTAAAAAAAATAGTTTGTTGTAGTGACTTAAAAAAAGAAATGCGTCTCGCAATTTTGTGGCTGGGCGCGTGGGTGGCCGGCGCGGTGTGATCTACTGTAATTCATTTCGTCAAAGAGATAACCGTGCTTGAAGGGCGATAAATTCACCTTTGAAGCGAATATATTTTTTTGTTATCATCATGGAATAATACATTGTCAGAGAGGAGATTTTAGTTTACGTCGTGGATGAATTAAAAATTTAGCAGGTAGACAATCCTTCGCGAGAATTCATTTCTCTGCGACGAGATTAAATTTTCGGGGTCGACAATTAGGGACAATTCAATTTCGAAGGAGAAGCATTATTATTGACACAAACGATTTCAATTATGCCCGTAGAGATAGATATTTCGACGAGGCGATTTCACTTTCGAGCTACTACTAAATATTTTACGCGAACACATTTCATTTTTTCGCTGTATCTCTTCATCGCAGGTCACGTGCAGCGGCGGTGTCTATTCAGGCTCCGACCCATCTTCTCCTTCCTCATACTCCGTTGCGATGCATTCATGCAACTGTCTTAGTTTCCCCATAACGCTCAAAATAAACGGCCTCATTTCATTTATTTCCATTAATGAGAGACCATTAAGCTGGATATTGGACTCGTTTAATTCTCGTAGTCCTCGTTTAGACTTCAGCTGTCTCAACTCTTTCAAATCCTGGATAATCGATCGCAACTGCGTGCTAGAGTCTTGCAAGTCGTCCGATGCTTTAGTGAGCATGATCTTCGCTAGCTCTAGCCAGTTCCATGGTAGTTTGGAAAACATCTGAGGGAACTTTCTTTCTTGTTCATAAGCTTCCAGCAAGTGTTCACAATTTAGCCACTCAGGCATGATTATATTGCACTTTCCTTGACTCTTCAAAATAAGAGCAATCCAAAGTGGAACCTCAATTCTTCTCATTCCTCTTAGTGGTGGAACGGACCCCTAGATGTCAGTAATTTATTTCTTTCGGAACCCACCATACTATGAAGTAGTGATAAAGCATTGTTAGAACATGAAGGATATGTGACATACAGCTATGAGATTCACTTTAGGCATAGAGTATCTTGGAAGGATTGAAATATTTTCATTTTCACAGAGATACTGAATTTCTGCAGGTGTTAAATTCTGTCTCAAATTCTCTGGCAAGACCATTTCGTAACTATCGAAATGGAATAAGAAATTGAACTACGAGCAAGCACTTACGCGAGATTCGCGCAGGTAAAAAGTGTCTCAAAGAAAAAATAAACATCACCCGTGCTCGTTTGTATAATGAAAGATCAGTACATCCCATTGTTTGGGTAAAGACGGTTGCAAGAAACGGTCTTAAATAATTGACAATATCGAAGATATATATTTCTTAAATAATTGAAAGTAT
Organism: Metschnikowia lachancei; assembly: GCA_030572615.1. Taxonomy (NCBI): domain Eukaryota; kingdom Fungi; phylum Ascomycota; class Pichiomycetes; order Serinales; family Metschnikowiaceae; genus Metschnikowia; species Metschnikowia lachancei. Next base: position 23,773 of record JAJMAK010000230.1, on the reverse strand, counting down.
CGAAGATTTATTTGGGGTATATATTTGCACTAAAGCGGCTACACAACATGTGGTAAATTAGGATGTTTCTGCTTTTTCAAGCTTTCAAGAAGGCCAGATGTTTTTAGTTTGGATAGTGATGCGAAAAGGGTGGTAGTTACTATTAACTTGAGTGGTTAAATTTATAATTTATATTGAATTATAAGTTCTTATAAAGCTATAATCTATATTTAATTGAGCAATAAGAAATAACTTACCAATTAAGAAGGTATTAACCTGGGTGTTGGTTTTACCACGTTGGTCCCGCACTGTAGTGGTGCGTATCTATAAGCTACTTAAATTGTTGAAATCTTGGGCCTAGAATCGAAAATACTAATTATTAAGTCGATAGAAATTTCTTGTGATAGCACTGAGTGTTTATCGACCCTGAAAGCTTCTGGTTTGGTGGAAATCATAAAAAACAAAATAGCGGTGACTCATCAACATTTTGGTTCTCTTTATATCAAACACTTGCAAAGTATTAGTGTTTTTATTTTGCAGCTTAGCTTTCTTTCTTTTGCCCTATTTTGCGGGAGAATTCTTCTTAGTCCCAAAAGAAAATCTTTTTCAGTGCTGACAGATTCGGAACCAAACCACCCAAGTTCAAGCGACCACCTTAAAAAGTGACTTTTATCGAATCTGGTTCTGTCTCTTCATGCATATCAGGCTCATAAACAGCAGTTCCTTGCGTGACAGAATACAACACCTGGTCACCTGGTGTACTAAGCAGATTTCGACAACCAGGTGGGACCCGTAACTGCTGGCTTTGAAGCAATTAATTCAGTAATTAATGACGACAAACTACTCATTCTCCGAGGTCTATATCTCCCAAATATAGTGATATCGCCTGACTTGAAGAAGAGACATGCTCTAGCATTGTTATATTTTTTTTTCAAGATTCCAAACCAGCACCACACTATACTATGTATACAATGTATCAGATTGATACCAGATCAATCACATCGAATAAGGAAATCCTCCGACTATTAGAAAATTATGATTCTGACAAGTTATCAAAATTTTATCACGATTTGGAATCAGGTCTCTGGGCCGAAATTTAGTCAGTATGGGCCTTGTTGAGTTACTAGCTCATCATACAACGCACAAATTCAGTGAACAAAGTATCATCAGGTTGCAGGTCCTCTGGTTTTAGGAGATCCCTCGTAGCACAAGATGATAGAACTCCAAAGCAATTTGTCAAAGATCTAGCAGTGGAGCTATTCTGATTAGTAAAGAATCTTTTTTCTTTTATTACCGCAGGACTTTTCAACAAGGATTCTGCTGATTTTTGATTAGGAAGGAACAAAATTCGTTCGCGAAGCTGAGGAATAATGAACGTGTCCCGGAATGCTTGAAGTATGTCTTTCTCGAGATTTATCGGCCGAATGGACTCTCTTGTTGCTGGATCCTTACAAGAAAGATAGTCGAGATGGATTTCAGCAGGAAGGAAAATGTGCCATAAATAGAATCTCACTCTTGAATTAAAGTAGTTCCAAGCTTGAGCAATCATATTCCAATTTTCCAAATACCTCGTGAAATTATACAGACTATTATCCATTTTCACATCTGCACCCGATGACGCCAGTTCCAAGACAAATTTAGAACACTCGCCCACCTTTTTCCGCATGAAATTCTCGGCCAAAGTATGACAGCATTTCACAAAGAACAGGTATAGCTTCAATAAGAATTCCTTGGATTCTAACTCGCTGATTTCGTCATCTGGTCCTTCTGGAGATAGAAAATTGTTGAATACATCATCACTCCTGGGCCTACTTTTGACTTTTGTGGCTGGTTGCTCATCTTGATCCATATTGCTTAAAACACGCCTTGCACCAAATAGCCTTTCTTCTACAAAAGATGCCACCTGTTCAGTACTCAAAAGAACTTGTTGATGCGGGTTTCCCTTTGAGACAGAACCAAGCTTCGTAGGAAATAATATTGGTTTAATGATTTCATAGAGTTCCGAAAGCGCTTTGGTATAATGTTCATCGTAAAGCTGTAAACCTATTCTTAATTTCTCTTTTGTGGCACGAGTATTTAAAGACGAAAAATATTCTTCTGGTGTGGCTTTATGAAGCTTCTGCATGTAAAGGTCGGCCGATACCATGTACCGACGGTGGAGGTCCAGAAGAGATGTACTCTCGTGGAGCTGATCATCATTTCCGCCATAATTCCCTGGAATAGTAAAGTTATATGTCATTGCTAATACCCTATCGGTAATAAATGAGTTTGAGCTTTGCGATGATAGTTGAACTGTGCTTCTCTTCAGAGATATACTGGGGCCTGCCTGATATGACTCCCTGCTATCAATACTTGAGTTTTTCTTATGATCAGCTGTAGACGATTGTGGCCGATGGAATAAGTTATTAAGATATACTGGGGGAGAGCTTGCCTTTTTGGATGTTCCATTGCCTTGTATCAGAGTATGTCCTTGAGCATCCCTTGCGAATATGTGTCTGTGTTGGCTTGCAGTTTGAGCAGTAACATCCGGTTTGTTCAGCATTTTTTTTTCTAGCTTTAGAATTGATCTCGGTGATCCTGACCTAGTGAAGTGACTGCTGAGTTTCTGTGGCTTCTCGATTTCCTGTTCATCAGGGATGTCGAAGTCCGCACGTTTGAAGTCATCCGGGCGTAAACTGACCGTTTCCAGTGATATCTTCCTTCGGCTGAAGAATCGGCTTAAGGATCTCTTATTAGAAGTATTTGTAGCCAAGCTTGATCCCCGAGACGAGTTTGTGCTTTGTTTGCTCAATGTGGCAAAATCTACACTGGATACCTGGGTCAGTAAGTCCTGTGGTGTAAAAGATGTAGATGGAGCGCCTTCTTGCTCATTTGTCAAAGCTTTATGTGACATAGGCACATCTAGTTCGTTATCAAGCCGAACTAAAGCCAAGTAATACAAGGTTGAAAGACCCTGGTGTAAGATTATATAGCGGTCGAGTAAGTATATAGGAGTACAAATTCAAAATCAGCTGGGCGATGTCAATATTTCCTTCATACGATACTTGCATAACGCGAGTGGGCTGTGGGATGCAAATACTAGGAAAAGAGATTTTGAGTACAACGGTTTCTAGGATTGAAGATGATTGTGTTATTAAAAGACCCCTTACTATATCTTTCGGTAACGCACTTCTTTGAAATTACCTATTAAATATTTATATATAAATTTGAATCTTCCAACTTAATATAGAAAGTAAGAATAATGCTTTGATCCATACTTCGGTTTGCTTTAAAGATATTTCGAGACCATTTATTTTTACAAAACATCAAAAGCTCTAAGATTAGTAATTATATATTTTTATATTAGATTTTCACTGCTACACCCTACTATAGTTTTTATTTTGCTTCAATTATACGCTTAATGTTTTATTCTTCCCAATAAAAAGAAACACTTTATTATACCTTCCTTAAATGGCTTATTATTGTGAGTTAGGCGAATGTGCATATTGAGAGCTACCCATTTAGGAAACTAATAAACAACAAACAAAAACAAAGCTACGCGCACTCTGAAGTGCACTAGTTTGAAGTTCTAGAAACCACAAGTTTCGAAAGGCCATTTACGACTTTTCTTTATGAGCTTTTCAGGTGATTCTAATGATCCATTTCTGGATCAACGCAATCCTACTGTGCCAATGGCCGCGTTCACTAGTGATCGGACTTCTCCAAGACGATTGTATCAGTTGAACAAAGAAAGTACAAGTTCGGATGATGAGTCTGTCTTTGTTGGTATACCATCTTCCGTACTGGGAATGCACAACCAAAGAAGATCACCCAACATCTTCGCCAGAAGTTCAACTCAAGCTAAACAAAATGTGAATAAAATATCAACCGCACTGATCCCATCTTTGTCATTTGAGACTGATAAAACACCTCGGGCTAATTTCACTTTACAAGAGAGCCCCAAAAGAAAAAAAGAAACCGGGTACAATCCTTCAAGCCCTTCGCCATTTTTGGATTACGCAGAGAGCCAGTCAAATCCATTTAGAGCCAGCTCCTCACCAGACAGATCTAGCAGAAGTGAGAGAATATTGGCACCCCCACAGCCAATTTTTACTCCAGAGGCCCTAGCAGAGGCTAAAACCACAAACAGTGAAGTCTTTGATGAGAGAACTCTTCATCTGGCCACCGAAAGCGAGTATGCATACCAGGTTTATCAGAAAGAATATGACGATAAGGAAAGCTTTTCGGATGTTAACACCGCTGTGACCAGCGAGTCTTACCAGTCCACAAACCCTGCAAGTGATTATTTCAAAGCTTCACTTGATCAAGATATGATGCAAAACATAACAAAAGGGTATATTCCAAATCGAGAAAAAACTTTGATGAAGCGTAAGGTAAGACTTGTTGACGGAAAATCCGGCAATTTGGTCTTAGAGAATCGGATCCCCGACGAGTTGAGGAAGGTTCTCACCAGAACAGAGTCTCCTTTTGGTGAATTCACAAATATGACCTATACCGCTTGTACTGCCGAACCCGATGACTTTGTACAAGAAGGATTCACGCTTCGTGCTGCAAAATATGGTAGGGAAACTGAAATCATAATCTGCGTAACTATGTATAACGAAGACGAGATTTCTTTCGCCCGGACAATGCATGGCATAATGAAAAATGTTGCACACTTGTGTTCAAGAAAGAAATCATCAATTTGGGGAAAGGACGCGTGGAAGAAAGTGCAAGTCATCATTGTTTCTGACGGCAGAAATAAAGTCAATGATTCAGTCTTGCAACTACTTAATGCTACGGGGTGCTATCAGGATAACTTGGCTAGACCTTATGTTAACAACAAGAAGGTAAATGCTCATTTGTTCGAGTACACCACCCAAATATCGATAGATGAAAACCTTAAGTTTAAGGGAGATGAAAAGAGTTTGACTCCAGTGCAGGTACTTTTTTGCTTGAAGGAAACGAATCAAAAGAAAATCAATTCCCATAGATGGTTATTCAATGCATTTTGTCCTGCATTAGATCCCAACGTTGTGGTTCTACTAGACGTTGGAACTAAACCTGATAATCATGCAATTTACAACATGTGGAAAGCTTTTGACAGAGATTCAAACGTCGCCGGTGTTGCCGGAGAGATCACCGCCATGAAAGGAAAAGGATGGGTCAATTTGATGAATCCCCTCGTTGCATCTCAAAATTTTGAGTACAAAATGTCCAACATTTTAGATAAGCCCTTGGAATCAGTTTTTGGGTACATTTCAGTCTTACCAGGAGCACTTTCAGCATACAGATACATTGCATTGAAAAATCACGAAGACGGAACGGGTCCATTAAATGCATACTTCAAAGGGGAAGACTTGCTTACTTGCCATCACGAGAAGAATAGCAAGACAAACTTTTTCGAAGCCAATATGTACTTGGCGGAAGATAGAATCTTGTGCTGGGAACTTGTTGCGAAGAGAAACGAAAGCTGGGTTTTGAAGTTTGTGAAGCAAGCCACCGGAGAAACCGACGTTCCGGAATCTGTGCCAGAGTTCTTATCTCAGAGACGTAGGTGGATGAATGGTGCATTTTTTGCCGCTTTATATTCATTGCGGAATGCCAATAGAATTTGGCAGACAGACCATTCTTTCACAAGAAAATTTTGGTTTTGCTTCGAATTCACCTACCAACTACTCACGTTGGCTTTTTCCTTCTTTTCGCTAAGCAACTTTTACTTGACATTCTATTTCTTGACCGGCTCATTGATTCTGGAAAAGGGCCTAGGAAAAGGCGGGTTTTGGATCTTCACTTTTTTCAATTACCTATGCATTTGTGTTTTGACATCTATGTTTGTCGCATCCATTGGAAATAGACCTCAAGCATCAAGAAATATTTTCAAGGGACTCATGACGCTTTTGACAGTATGTGCACTATATGCTTTGGTTGTTGGTTTTTACTTTGTCATTTCTACAATCAAGAAGTTTGGAACAGGCGAAACTTCGGAACAAGTCTTTGTAAGCATTGTGGTGTCGTTATTGGCCACATATGGGCTTTATACCTTGACATCCATATTATACTTGGACCCATGGCACATGATAACATGCTCAGTGCAATACTTCTTAATGATTCCAAGTTACACATGCACATTGCAGATTTTTGCATTTTGCAACACGCATGATGTGTCTTGGGGTACAAAGGGAGATAATAATCCGAAGGAAGATAAATCAAACCAGTACATCATTGAAAAAAACGAGGAAGGAGAATTCGAAGCAGTTGTCGTTGATTACAACATTGACGAAGTTTACCTCGACACACTCTACAACATACGCGCGAAAAGATCCAGTCAGAAGATCAAAAATAATGTCAGTCAACCTGCTACCATTGACGGCGAGGATTATGCCAAAAACGTTCGAACAAAGGTTGTTTTGTTCTGGCTTTTAGCCAACCTCATTTTTATCATGACAATGTTGCAAGTATATGAACCTGGAGATACGTCGAAAAATTACTATTTGGTGTTTATTCTCTGGTTTGTTGCTTTGCTAGCATTGATCAGAGCAATAGGATCAATTGCTTACCTTGTGCAAAACTTGGCCCGGAGAATTGTCGAGGCCAACAGTAAATGGAGCCACAAGAAAAAAGGGTACTCTAACTCTGGTTTAAATTCATTGAATTAGATATGTACCATAAACCCGCTAAAATAAACTAGAATATATAAAGGATCAATAAACCACAACAAACATTTTATATACAGTACATATTGATGTTCGAAAAAAGCCCGATGACCACATTGAGAGCAACTAACATATGCCATGGTTGCTTTAAAAAGATCACTGAAGCGTTCGGCTTCGCCCATTTCGGGAAAGAGAGCTAAAAGACTCAAATCAACTTCGTCTGCAATCCTCCACTCATATGGCAGACTCCCTGACATTAATGAAACACCAGTTCAGAAAAGACAAGTTTTGGATGTTTTTGTCTGGGGAACTGGTTCGATGTGCGAGCTTGGTCTCGGCCCAGAAGCTAGAACTAAGGAAGTCAAACGTCCCAGACTTAATCCATATTTAACAACCGAACATCTAGGAGCAGATGGAATCGTCGATTTTTCTGTTGGAGGAATGCATGTGCTCGCGTTGGATAGCAATAATGTTTTGTGGTCTTGGGGAACCAATGATAGCAAAGTTTTGGGTAGAGACACATCTGGCAAAGAAAATTTGAAGTCCATGGATGATGCTGAAGACTCCGACGATGATGGAGATTTAAACGCAGCTGAGTCCACTCCAGGAAAAGTTGAAAACTTGCCTCAAACCAGCAACCGAATTGTACAAGTGGCAGCCACTGACAACATCAGCGCCGTTTTGTATGACAATGGCGAGGTTTACGCATGGGGAACATTTAGAAGCAATGAGGGATTGTTGGGGTACTCGAAAGATATCAAGATCCAAGCTCATCCCACCAAAATGCAAACCTTGGAGAACATCGTTCAGTTGGCCACAGGAAAAGATCACATCTTGGCCTTAGATGCCAAGGGAATTGTGTATGCCTGGGGAAATGGACAGCAATTCCAATTGGGTCGCAAAATACTTGATAGGCATAAGTTTGCCGCTTTAGAACCTCATACATTTGGTCTCTACGATATCAAATACATCGCCAGTGGCGACTTCCACTGTTTCGCAATCAACTCAAAAGGCCAAGTTTTAACTTGGGGTCTCAACCAGTACGGTCAATGTGGCATTACAAACGATCAAGGCGAACTTCAGGACGGCTCTCTTATCCTGAAACCAACGATAATTCCCGGTTTGAAGGACAAAAATATAGTGGAGATCGTAGGTGGAGAGCACCACTCGTTAGCTTTGACTAAGGAGGGAGAAATTTTTACTTGGGGTAGATATGACATGAAAGAAGTAGGTATCGCCCTGAGCGACTTGCCCGAATACACTTTCAGAGACCAACATGGTAACCCTAGATCAGTCCCAATTCCTACTTTGTTGCGTATTGCCGACGGAACACTTAAGTTCAAGGCAATTGGTGTAGGATCCCATCATTCTTTTGCAGTAACTGACGATGGCATTGTTTATGCATGGGGCTTCGGTGATACCTATGCGCCTGGCCTTGGGCCCCTTGATGGCGATGTCGAGATACCAACGCGTATTTTCAACACGGCAACCAAGAATATCGATATTCAAGTAATCGGAGCCGGAGGTCAATTTTCGGTCAGTGGTGGCCTCAAACTTTCGGATCTCAAGGCTGAAAAGAGAGCCGAGAAGTACGAGAATATCGATGCTCAATAGAAACAAAAGACAATTTAGAACACTAATACTAGTTATGCAAACCTTCTAACCTTAATTGTAAATAGTAAGTCTTAGACACGAACAGCAATCCACATAGTCTACCTCTTCAAGGTAGGCCAGTATAGCAGATCTAGTCAACCTTGTGACATGTCTTAGGTCATTTAGCTACGTGTCATAGTCCGTTCTGAGACGTACAATTTTTTAGAAAGTCCTTGGGCAAAATCTATTGTAGCAAAATTCATATTTAACGACTTCCCAGATTTTACATTATTCAACATCTCAACATCTGTTATTGAAAAAGGTCTCAGTAGCTGTTAAAAAAAGCCTAATTTCCTTCACCCTGAGTTCAATCGCAGCTGAACTAGGGGGTACCAGTCCATCATTTTAATCCAATATGACTGCGATAATTTTGCTATTATCGTAGGGAATAACCCAATTACCAAATTAGTCGTAGACACGCCATTACTGAAAGTTTTCATAACTTTCAATATCTGGTTTCATAAGCTAAAAACAGGCCAGCTAGGCAAAACAGTTTTTTAACTGCATTCTAAACATCATTTCCAATTCTATCTGAACTGGCACCAGGAATCCCTCGCTGTTTCATTATTAAATTCTCTATATTTCTTGTCGGGCTTTACACTCCCACAATCCAGAAGAGCTTATACCTTCCTCCTTCTCTGTTCCCCCATTCACCGTTAAGTACCACCTAATTTTTTTCCTCTTCAAAGACATAATTGTACAACAGAACACGGACAAAACCTCTTACGACATATAGACAAAAGATGTCAACAAATCTGCGTAGAATACGAAACGTGAGGTGTCCTCCTTTCTGAAGCATATAAAATATATTTCGGTGATCAGAACACAAAAAATGTTTCTTGACATGCCAATGAGCAATCAAGGATGATTTTATGGTAATAATTTCTATCATGAGCCATGATAGTATTCAAAAAAATTAATTCAACAACAAAAACGGTCACTACAACTCGTCAATCTACCTTTGCCGAAAGAACACAGACCATAAAGTGGTATAAACACCATGTCGCAGAATTCAAACTAACAGGGACTCTAATCGGCGACTAGAAGACGGTATCGATAAATACACGCAACTGTGTGCCGGCTCCCATTTCACGTTAGCAACCATAACTATGCTTCAGAGACACACTAACCCCTCTTCGACGTAAAGTATCAGTTACGCATATTCATTACTTAACAATATCTAAATGATTGCTTTGAATGAAACCGACTACCTTCAGAAAAAACTAAACCAATTTTGAATTTTCAGAGCAATTTCGACTATTTTCCTGCTACAAGCCACAACCAGTCATGGTTATAGCCGCACTGACAACAATAAAAAATCTCTCGGATTTGCCGTCCTATTTTTAATTAAGAGTTAAGGTACCGATGCGATAAAGAATCAATTTTCATTCGTATCGAAAACCACGAGTAGACTTTTAGTTCTAACTATTTTGCTCAACTGACAAATTAGCGTTTTGAATAGAAGATAAACCAACAATTTCCCGTCTCTCTACAGCTAGAAAGCATTGAGATTACATTTTTGACCAACCAGAGTCCTTCGATAATCAGCGTCAATCTTCAATCTTTTTGTATTTTACGAAAACAATTCTAGTAGCGGACACCGCTATAAAACAACACAAAAAATTAAAAAATAAACAGGAAAACGTGAAAATCTATTCTCGTTAAAGTGTGGAATAATGGAGTTATCCGGGTCTCACCAACCCTATGCCCATTCCTTCTACCTCTGGCCACTCTGAATGATGTATAAATAAAAAGTTTAATTGATTCTTACATAACCTTTTGCACTATTATTATATCAATTGAATTGTACGAGTCTGTAAACAGACTCCCACTAGTTTTTAAGCCTGGAAAATAAAAGAACCAATAGACAAAACCATATATTACGTACGCTGACAGCTGTTAATGACCGGCCCAAATTTTTCTGCCCGTTTCAAACCCTTTGTACCAGTAGACACTAAGTTATTCTCGTAATAATCATTCGTCAGCCATCGAAATCACCTGGCCCAGAGTTATATTAAGCCAATTCGAGTGACATATACGGCTGTACTATTCCAGTGCGAGCCTCAACACAAGGAATTTATTGTATTAATATTCTTCAAACTCAGGATATTTGTGCGACGAAAGAGTCAGCATACTAACTTGAGGTAATATTGATAGAGTCTTATGGTGTTTAGCGCACACAGACGTCATCCAAAAGGAGGAATAGTTTTAAATCATCTGAATTACTTTCTAGCCTAAGCCATATCACTGCTGTGAGTGGAGACTTTCTTTGGGTATCCGTCATCAACATCCTTGAGTCATTCATTGCTGACACTTATCCTTACATGCTTGTAAATCCACCCAGATTCCAAACAGTTCAGCTGATGCCTATCACAAAATGTTTATACGATACAATTTACCAAAATAAACAGGCCTATCTGAGACAATGACATCTGTATTAGCTTTTGGCATTAATATTCTCATGGATGTACGCAAAATGTACCTTGAAAACGGCCGACTGACTGTAATACTGTTGTCAGTTTATCCAACTCATCAATTAGTATTACAGTTTCTTCACCATACTCGGGCTGCTTTTCGATGCAAAGTCCGACTATAACTAGAATCGATTTATGTTATCGCATATTACCAAAGCAACTGAAGCTGAGAGGTACGGCCTCCGGTATCTGTTACATTTGAAGTGGATTAATTATTATTGCCTTCTGTGATAAAATTCTTCCGATTAAAAAAAACCTAGAAAGTCTACTACATAAAGTACTATTTTTGCCTATCTGTGAGGTCGTAGTGCTTGATAATTTTGTTCCCTTCCAAGGGTCGCGGCATAATCCATTCTCCCGCATCTGTAGAAAAACCGGTTTTCACTACCAAAAATCATCCTTTTTTACTTGAAACGTTCATTTAAATACAAATAATCAAACCACGGTGTAGCTTTTATATTGGAATGTATTACTAACCCAGTACTTCGAGCAACCATCTTTGCTTTTAGTACGGGAACGGTTCGCTGAATTGATCTGGAGTACTTCTTAGTGTTTTACATTTCGAAAGCTAAAGGAGAGAACTTCTAAGAAATATACTTTCCAAAGTAGTGGGCTTGGAATGAATGAGAGACAGCGCGCATGAATTCATACACAAGGACAAATTGTGATACCAAGATAGTTGAAATTTATTATACACGATCAACTGATGAATATGCCAACTAACTGCTCTTTAATTCACGGCAATAACTGAGAGTATATAAGCTTTTCATTAAACGAAATGATCAACCCTCGGGTATATATATTCCTTTCATGAAATGTGTTTCAAATTTATACTTATGTTTCAAGGTTCATTTGAGTTATAATTGCAAAAATAAAGAAACAACGTAATACTAATATGGGATTTACGATCGCTAAATTTTTCCGGACGAGTATTAACCTACTGAGGCTAACACATCATAGAACTAAAAGGTGGTATTACAACCGTGTAAGCATGTGAAGTGGTCTAGTCCGTCTTAATTTTTAATAGAACTTGCAACGTTTCGCTAACTACAGTCAAAGATTTATGATTCACTTATGGCTCCCTCATATGATTATGCTTGTGATAGCATTGGTTGAACTGGTCGTGCATGCAAATGCCTGAGGCTAGCTATTGTTTGTCAACTTTGTGGGGATGAAACCAATTTCTACAACCTTTGCCGCTCGGCCTAATATACAATCGATCTGAAGCCCCTTTTGGAAAATAAGAGCCAGATTCGGCTATCGTCTTTAGAAAATATTTGGAAAAGGGTCATCCTAAATATCCTAAATAGCGCTATTTGAAAATTTGGTCGACAAGGTCCTATTTCAGTTCTTTAGGATTTTGTCGAGATTCCGAATTAATCGACAAGCTGAAGGCATGGATGAAGTGTATGTGAAGAAAGATGATGATGAAACTAATTTCGCCTGTAACATATTTGAGTCTATCCTATGATTGAGTGTATTTCCCGTGAGCACTCATGTACTTCTTTGTGACGTATCGCAATCAAACAGAAAAATGTAATCATATGTATTTGCAACTCCACCGGCGTGGTCGTAGATGTGTGTTATAGCTCGTTTGCAGCTCGTCATGCGAGAAGCGCACTTGAAAATCTCAGTTTGTTTTGACAGTCCAGAAACTTGTTGTGAGGGAACATAAAGACAGCCTTTTGATATTCATAAGAATATTCATTTTCCTCGAAATTCAGTTCATTAAACAAGCAGTGTTCGGGTTTCCATGAATTCTGTTGTTATTTTGGTGTATAAAACAGCCCATTTTTCGTTTACCACCTTCAAGAGCTGGGAAGTATACTCAGAGCGACATAGAAATACTTTAATCGCATACAAACTCGTTGAATTTGCAAGATCTTAGATTTACCATGAATTAATTTGTGTTTTTGAAAGTTTGGTAGATATATCAATTCTTCAATCTTTGAATTGTTGGTAGAAACGTCTAAAGCGGTAAACAAAATCAATAATTTCAACCAGCGCTGTAGCTGTTTTGAAGTAGCTAGAAAGTTGGTCGTGGAAGATTGACTGGTTACCGTATCGGATATGGTGCTCATATTTACTCAATACCTTTAGGATATAGGACATTTTTTATCCTCTACACTGTAGTTTCTGACTCCTGCGAGTGTTCTTACCTTTTTCCGAAAGGTCTTCTGACTTCAGTGATTATTTCACCAGTTCCGCCTTCATTATTATCTCCGCAGTCACCTCTCAATTTTAATTGCGTCCCTTGTTCCCGTGTAGGCGGTGAATAGCTTTATAGTTACAGCTTTTACCACTGTCTGGCTTGTAAAGCAGCCCTTAACTGCAATAATGAACTGATATCATTTTAATAAAAGACCTTTACTATGACTGCCTACTACTACCTCTCAGGTTTGAAGAAAATGGCCCTTGCAAGAATTTGAAGGGACTTTACAAGTGCAAGAATGGTAGAATAATGGCCGAAGAGTAGTATAATATAGGCGGAACTGGCGGGCGGAAAGAACAAGATTGACGAAGACTAAACAAAATACGGTTCTAAACAGGCACACATAGACAATCCCATTGCCCAAAATACATCTATAAGCTTTATTGGATGCTACTTTCTAGAAATCAATTTTCGAGCCAAAATCTTTGCTATGTTTTCGATAATATCTTTTGAAAATTTTTGTTTTTTTTCAGGTAAGCTATTTTCGACCAATGAGATGTTGGGAATAATTCTCCTGGCTTTCTTCCAGCACTAAGATGTGAGCTTTTTTTCCTGGCTTTCTTCCAGCACTAAGATGTGAGCTTTTCCTATAAAAAAAAATCACACTATAAACTTTCTCAATGCATCGGTTCCAAAAAATAGCCTTGTATGTTGCAATTTGCCGCTAAATTTGAATCTACCATACAAAACACTACCCTTACTTTTGTTTATATGCCAAGACTATGACTTTTGCGCTCTTTTAATCTGTTCTTCGAAAGTCCGTCTGGCCCTAATGTGTTTTCTCAGTTTACATTGAGGAATGGCCAACGGGAGAAAGTATATAAACTTAAATCCAAGGTATCCTTCTAGGAAGATAAATTTGCCACAGTTGTTGTTCTTGTGCTAGTGTTTGATTTGTTTTCACCGCTTTTGCTGAACCTTTTGACTTGATAGGCAATCTAATATCTGGACAGTGTCTATGATGGTATCTTTGATCTTAGCAGCACTGATCTTTGGCCGAGTTGTGTAGTGAGTAAAAGCAACGGGGATCCACTAGGCTTTTTTTGATGGTAGTGAACTTAAGAATTTCAACAGGGATCACCGGTTTTCAATTCCTGGCGTCGTGATCTTCATAAAGCTGTTTCCCCACTGATTGCAACTCCCAATTAGACAGGTATCCCACTTTTATAAGCCGTTGTTTGACAGAATAACAAATTCTTCTTGACAATCTACTTTTTAATTTCCATGAATCTTGCAATTCTGATACTTAGGGCACAGCTATTGTAATTGTTCTAGCGGTTTTGGTTTGAATTTTATCTTGGTTTCTGTTCTACAAGTGTCCTTGACACATGGCCATAGTGGTTTCGAATCTTAATATTGAGATCTCTACAGAAGCGCAAGGATTATTTATGAAGAGGAATATATAGTTTCAAAATGACCTGTCTGGTAAATAACTGAAGCAACAGACTTTTCTTATTTATCGTCGTGCTTCTTTTGAAGAATTACGTGTGTGCCATAATATGTACAACCTCGTGAATGAATTTCGGGGACATGTGCTCAAACTATGGATAGTCTGTGGCGATGAATCATTTAGCGATAACACATAAAATTTCAGATGTCCACTTTTATGCGAGTTACTTGACTCCGAAGAGATACTTTCCCTTCTAGACAATGACTTTGATTAGGCTCCTTTTAGTGGGACAAGATTGGCATTAAAGTCAAAACGAACTAGGGAGGAAGGCTTACACTAAAGGAAATTTCTCCTTCTAATCTGCGCGAACGTCTCTTACAGTCACGATGGGGGTTTTGTCAGTTGGGTACTTGTGGTATGAGAATGGAGCCATTCTAACTTCTCTTCCGATGACTATCTGGGGCGCTCAGATGAACTAATACAAGTAGTCGATGAAATAATATTATTCTTGTATGTCGTGTTTATCTCGAGCAAAACTCTTGAAAGTTAATTCCAATGAATGGTGTTGAAATTTTTTTATTGATCACGTGCATCAAGTTGCGAGTCTTTTCTATTTATAGAAATTTAAGTTGTTTTTTAACTTGCAGAAATGAGGGAGACACTGGCACAAACATTCGGTGGTATTTTCATTCTTTAAAAAGAAAAAAAAAAGTCACACATAGCTCTTCAACCTCATTTTTAAGTCTTCTTCTTCGTTTATAAGGAAAGAAAAGAAAAGAAAACAGAAGAAGAATAAACTCAATCTGTATATGAATAAATTCTATTTATATATAATATCTATGGAGTTTTGTGCGTCTGAGAACTCACGTGCAATATAACATGTGGGGAACAGTCTTTTCAATAGTGTCTGGATGAATACGCTTACCTTGGCTATATCCTTGAGGATCGGCATGAAAATATCAAGGTAATTAGGAATAACTCTTGTGTACGACGTACGTATTAGAAAGAGTTTATTTTATATGTATATTTACCATTTTACTTATTATTTAGACCCGTACTGAATTATTTTTGAATAATTGTTGCGCTTCTGTTTGTAAATTTACTTTTGCCAAATTTATTTCTGAGAATGTTTTTTTTGAACCGGCAGCTTTTATAGTAAAAAGCTAGCCTCATTTAACATGTCAATTTATTTTAATCAAGTTGAATAAAAATGTTATGTGACATTTGAATTGATTTTTTAAGATCAAAAAGGGATATCTTGAGGCGGCGCGAGTCACCGAGTGACATCCGTGGTGAGACACATGTATTAGGGCGCTGGTTAGGGTTTTCTTTATATTTATATTTATATAGTTTTGTGTATTGTTGATTTAGGCTAGCAAATACATCTCCTCAATCAGATTTTTCAAACAAATATAAAAAAAAAATCCAAGAAATGTTACAAGACATTCAGAAGAAATTATAATTACATAACTTTTTCGTAACAAAATGCGTTTATGTAGTGCATACAAGTAGAGAGGCTCCTCTTATAACCACAACGTCTTTCCAAAAAACTGGCACCAGGAATAACGCGTATTTATACTAAATTGAAAGTAAATATCTCTTCAATATCTGACACCAGAAGGAATTAACTAAATCTACCCATATATCATATAGCTGCTAGAATAGCTAAGTACATGACCTTTTGTCCACGTGGAATTTTAGTAGAAAACAACTGCGGTGGTGACGCAACGAAATCACGTGAGCGCGTTTATTTATTACTTGGAAGTCCGATTCATTAATGAAACATATGTGTCCAGGATGCTGTCGGTAAAATTTATCCTAATTCTAACATGCCAGATATTGGGTCTCTTGTGGTTTTTGAAAGGATTCTTTCCTAGCAAGGCTGTCCTTTCTGGGTTCAATACTTTTAATGAATCCAGCTCGCCATTCGTCACTGAGTCTGGGGCACATTTCGACAAGCTTATCGTGATGGTGGTTGATGCAATGAGGTCCGATTTCATGTTCTCGTCACAAGATTCTCTGATGCCCTTTCTTCACTCTTTGATACGAGAAGGAAACGCGCTTCCTTTCACTTCGTTCTCAAATCCGCCAACTGTAACTCTTCCCAGGCTCAAGGGAATAACAACTGGTGGAACACCTAGCTTCGTTGATGCAATCCTCAACATTGCTGACGATAAAGACCAATCTCAAGGATTGGAGAAAGTTGACTCCTGGATTTATCAATTCAAGAATCTGAAGGAGGGGCGCAAGTTGCACTTTTTTGGTGATGACACATGGTTGAAATTGTTTCCTCCAGGCAAATTTTTCGAGCGCTTTGAAGGAACAACCTCTTTTTTTGTAAGTGACTTCACTGAAGTGGATTATAACGTGACGAGGCACTTGGACTCTGAAATGAAGGATAAGTCCTGGGATGCCTTAATATTGCATTATTTAGGCTTGGATCACATTGGCCATACAGGAGGACCAAAATCAGTCTATATGCCACAGAAACAGGCTGAAATGGATTCTGTGCTTGAAAAGTTATATCTGTCTAGAGTAGCAGACAATGATCAAACTTTGTTGGTTCTTTTGGGAGATCACGGGATGAATGATATGGGAAACCATGGGGGTGCATCAGCGGGTGAAACAAGTCCTGGGCTTGTTTTGGTATCACCAAAGTTCTCAGGTTTAGGTAATAAGTTTGACGCCCCTTTGGAGAGAAAGGATGACTACAAGTATTACTCGTCGATGTCACAAATTGATATTGTTCCAACGCTAGCTGCTATGTTCAACTTTCCGATACCACGGAATAATCTTGGAATCATCTTGCCTGAAGTTTTGGCTTTATGGCCAGATGAATCATCGAAGAAAGTCGCTGTTCTTGAAAACTGCAAACAGTTTGTTGATCTTCTTGCCGAGAAATATACCAAGACAGACCCCGAGTATAACTCTTTCATGGATAAATTTCAATATTTGAGTGAAACAAACGACGAGCCAGTGGAAGCATACTTTGCGTTTTTGAAAGAAATTCAGAATTTGTTGATCGAAAAATCCACGAATTACTCGTATTTTGATATGAATTCTGGATTCTGCCTCATTTTTGTTTCGACAATGGCAATTTGGTACAACCAGTTTCGTTCTTTGTTTAAGGAGCCAAATAAAGGGTGGGCTGTCCAAGTATTTTTTGCTCTCTTTTGTCTTTTGTACTCGCTACACTTTCATGGTTCATCTCTCATAGAAGAGGAGCATCAAATTTGGTGGTATTTGACAATAGCTGTCCTTTTCCTTCATTTGCTCGTATCGAGGCTTTACGCGGGTGGATATTTCGCATTATGTCTCATTAGTTTACGGTTGATTAGGGGATGGAATGATTCAGGCCAGAAATTTGTTAGCGAAAGGACTATCGCAAAATATTTTGTGTCAAATGCTAAAATTGGATGGGTCTTGGTCATGATGACTTACTTTCTCAGTATTATTCAGATTTATAATCAGGATTACTGGGTTGGTAGTTTTAGGATGAAAGTAAGGAATTTTCAAATGAGTGATGTTTTTAACTTAATTCGCTTTATCTTCATTTTATTCATATCATCATTGTCATTTTCGTTCAAGCTCATTCAGTTTTCTGTTGATGGAAATGATGTCCCTCGCTGGCTTGAGGCTCTACACGTTTACGTGTGTGGGTTGTACGGCAACAATATGCTGAGCGAAAAGAAAGACCTACAGTCCATGAATATCGAAATTTCACGCCTATTTTTTTTGGGCTTGTTCACGATATTCCTAGGTCAACTTATAATTGGAAAAATTTGGGGTCGCAAATATGCGTTGATCAGAGACATCGTTAACATTACAACATTGCTCTTGATTCACCAGAGCAGAATAGAGGTGATTCCAATTTTCATGGTTTTTGCTTCGTTGAAGGGTAGCTATTCCAAATTGCTTCGAAAATCCAAGCGTTGCAAACCAAGAACGAAGGTGCTTTTGCTTACTTTGTTCATTTTGTGTCTTCAGAATCTTTCCTTCTTTTCTGTGGGAAATACAAACCTGTTAGCAACGGTTGATCTCTCTAACGCCTATAATGGCATTTCGGAATACAATGTTTTACTTGTGGGTATTTTAACCTTTGTGTCAAATTTTGCTGTTGTCATCTATTGGTCGCTCTCAGCAACAGAATTGTTGTCCAATGAAGTCCTCCAGTCACAAAGGCTTATTGATTTGAAGTCCTTGTGTTACTTAAGGGCATCTATGACGTTAGCATTTTACTCCATTTCCGCCTTGAACTTAATTGCCTCCTGCATTAATTTAAGATTTCACCTCTTCATCTGGTCGGTTTTTAGTCCCAAGCTTTTGTACTTTAGTGTGTGGGTCATATTGATCAATTCCGTCTTTGATATAACACTCAACTTTCTTGTTCCTTTAATCTGAGTTTGAAGAGGCAAATTGAAAAGAATTATATGTTTTAGAGTACGATGTGAGTGGGACATAAAAGACAAAATAAGGTGTCGCCTTCATTTAAGATTTATGCTTTCCAAAGATATACCTATTCTTGGTCAAAAAAAGAAAGAGATATTATAAAGATATCCTAAGATAGAGATTGATGTTAGCTCTCTTTGGAGCCTAATCAGGCAAGGAACTTTCCCCAAACAAAAGAACTAAAAGTCAATATCCTTTCCTAAAATCTCAGAACAATTATTAGAGTTCATAACTGTTCTAAATAGCCTGACAACTATTTATGAGAGCCCGGTATCTGGAACTCTTTTTTGAGATTAATCCTAAAAACCCTGATGTTATTATGGGTGAGCCAATGTTGTGTTAGTTTTTGTCCCACAAACGAGGTGTCCCAGAAAATAGACATTATGAATGGAATTAAAATAGTCCTGAAATTCCTAAAATTAAGGACACGGCAAATTTTGCAGAGCCCCAGAACCAAGTTCTTGAGGTATATATTGAAATACTTGCATATTTCAAAAAACACTTGCACACGTATCGACCATTTGAAACGTTCACATGGGAGTGAAACAAAGCAAAAAAAAAAAAATCAATCGCTTGAGTGTCTCAAAGTTTTCGTCAATAAATTTTATGAAGGAAGTACTTCCTGGAGTAATATCTAAGGCAGCAATGATCTCTGTATAGTTATACCCTTATTTCATTGCTACCGAACAAAACATATCCATATTCGTTAGGATAGCCAATAGTATATCATGTTCTCAGTTTTAAAAGGTTATTATGAAAGAGTGACTCAAATATTTTGAAATCGTGATCGAAAAAAATTCCCCAAGAGTAAGAGCAAGCTTTGCTCAAAATAAAATGGAAATTGAATTCAAAGGACAATATTTGATATAATCTCCACATTCACGACCAAGAGCCCTTTTAGTCGAAGAGATGAGCAGTTTGGCAATGGTATTTCTGCTCTTGATTAAGAAAATCATTACTTAAGGTGGTAATAGATAGGCTTTGTATGTTTCGAGGTGTTGCCATCAAGTTAAAATGTGCTTGTGAGAAGACTGGTTATATGACAAACACTAATACTTTCTTTCACGCAAAATTATCACTCGATTTAGTAGCGGTTCTCCTTATATATATATATATATATATATTTTCTTCCTAAAGGGAAGGTAATAGTCTTACCTTCAAAACTTCACGTCAACTAGAGAAGATCCCCACTTCTCTAGTACCGCGACCTCCTCGCGTGATTATTCGTCGTGGCTGGAAGTAAGAAAAGAATCCGACCACCATCGCACTCGCAATATTAGACGCGTCTCATGATTTTCCTGTAACACGATTTGTTTCCTTGGTCAAAAGAATAATAAAACGTGGAACAAACACACATACAACATACAGCAAAAAAGTTACTCCCATCACTTGGTTCTACCCAGTCATTTAGAAATAATCTGTTTTTTCTTTCTTTCATTCCTTCCTGCTTTACAATATGTCAATCGTTTCTTTGCTTGGAATAGAAGTGTTGAACAATCCTGCGCGTTTTTCAGACCCGTACGAATTTGAAATTACTTTCGAATGTTTGGAGCCTCTCAAGGAAGACTTAGAATGGAAGCTCACCTATGTGGGTAGCTCTAGATCTCTAGATCACGACCAAGAGCTAGACTCAATTTTGGTCGGCCCAGTCCCAGTTGGAATCAACAAGTTCTTGTTTCAGGCAGACCCCCCTTCACCAGAATTGATTCCTGCCAGTGAATTGGTCAGTGTCACCGTTATCTTATTGAGTTGCTCGTATGCCGGTAGGGAGTTTGTCAGAGTGGGATACTATGTTAACAATGAGTACGACTCCGAGGACTTGAGGGAAAACCACCCAACTAAAGTTCAAGTTGAGCATGTGGTCCGCAATATTTTGGCAGAAAAGCCTAGAGTGACCAGATTTAATATCGTATGGGACAACGAAGATGCGAATGCGGACCAGTATCCACCTGAACAAAACGTCGATGATGATGAGGAGGAAGAAGATGAAGAAGATGAAGATGATGCTGGTGAAGAGGACGACGATCTCGAAGAAGATGAAGAAGCTGCCGATGAGGAGGGCCTCGAGGATGAAGAGGAGGAGCTTAATGGCGCGGAGGATGATATTGAGGATGAAATTGAAATCGAAGAGGACCAGGCTAACTCAATCCCAGAAGAGGACACTGGTAGTGGTGCTGCTACTCCAAAAGATAGGACTGAAAATTAGAGCTGTTACAGTATGCGTAAGCTTCAAAAAAGAAAAAAAAACTGTAAGGCTAACTCTTTGCAAGATAATAGATGAGTCAAAATTAAAATAAATTCCTAAGAAAGAAAGACATAAAAAATATTAATAGAAATGAAAAAGAAAAAAAAAAGAAAAAATAAAGAAACTAGTTAGCATTTTTCAAAAACACGGTGAGTTTATTTTCATAACTCTTCTAGAATAGCATTGATTACCTGACTCAAGTGCACAATAAGTGTTTCATCAAATGGCGAGCCTTCGAGTTTACTTTCCCACTTATCTGGATGCCACCTGAGTCTCTCCCTCTTGAGAAAAGTACGCATTTCACATTCACTCAGAGAAATAATTTGTTTGTAGAAAGATTTGACTGAAATCCCATCATCGATGAGCAGCTTCATTTCTTCAGTGTCGAGATCTCGCTTAAAATGTTCAACCAAAGGTAATTTGTTATGGGATCTTGAGTAGCTGACGAATAAACTATGTGAGTCCTCCTTTCGCGAAATACTTGGAGATGTAGATAGATAAGGGTCACCTATTCTTTTATCAGCAATGTGAACATTGGCGCCCTCTTCGTCCATGAGTCCAGCAGCAGATACGGGAAAGTCACCCACAATTTTGTAGTTTCCAAAAGTTTGGCCAGAATAATTGCTTGAATTATATTCATTGGCAGCGTTCCTGGTACCAGTATTGTGGCCCTTAAGATTTTGAGTATATTTCCGGGGCTGGGGCGTTTCATAGTTGAACTTCATGTTTGGCTTTACAAACTTGTAACCATTTATCTCTTCATCAGATTCATCTGTGAAATACGCAGGGGAGTTTGAGCGAGAATTTGCAGGCGTCGATTGACTTATAGGCGTTGAGTTGACCTTAATCTTGTTTGAAGAACATTTCGATGCCGAAGATGAGGAATTGAAAGATAAGTTGTTATCTGTTATGTCGGTTGTCGCATTGTTAAGCTTGTTTAAAAGCGGAGTGTTGGTAACCGAGAGTTTTCTCGAGCTGGTCAAGTTTAAAAGCGGAACATTGACCCTGGATGGTTGTGAAGGAGTAGAATCTTGCAAGGTACTTTTTAATTTCAACTTTTTTCTTGGTTGTGGGGGGCATGGAGTGGAATCTGAGGCCGAAAAGCTAATTTTCAAAAGCGACTCATTTGTCTCATTTCCAACGACACCCGACATATCCGCAACATTCTGTGAAGATGAATTTTCAGAATATGAGAGTGTACCTGTGATAGGGGTATCGGCTGAAGGTTCTACAAGTTTTCTTTTGCGGATATAAGTAGGCGGTTCTAGAGATCCTAGCAGACCACCTGAAGGGCATTCATCATCGGCAGTATCATCGTTGGTAGAGTTGAAGTTCGTAGCATCCACAAAGGTAATGTTTCCTATTTCACCTTGTGATAAATCCGAGTCATTGTCATTTTCTTCATCAGACTGATGGTCAATTTGTTCCCTTGGCCGTGGTCTCATAATATCAGACTTGAATCCATAGATATTGTTTGATAAGCTGGCCAGACTGAAACGTTTCCCCTCGCAAGATTTCTTTGGAGGAGATTTGTTGAGGTCTAGTCTATTAAGTTTTTTTAATGGAGAAGTGAATAGAACAGACTTCCCATCGTTGACATGTAAGGGCGTGGAGGCTGCCGCAGTAAGTACATCAATATCGTCTTCTCGGTGATCTGATTCCTCTGCAAATGATTCTCCCCGATAAACCTTATACCAGGGTAACGGAGAAGAACCTGGTTCCCCGGCTGCCTTATCTGGAGACAGCTGATCAAGAAAATCTGGATGATTTCTTTGCGAGGAGTGAATCGGTCGTGTCATCCAGAAGAAGGTATGTGTTGTATTTTCTGACAATAGTTAAAAGAAGAATTTTTTATGATCTTTCCTTTACTAATCTAACTGTGCTTGGGTTTAATATAATGTTTGGATTTCGAAAGAGGCGTTTGAAGGAATGCTGAGTTTGACGCCATTAAGAAGGAGAACCCTAGATAATGTTTATCATGCGCGCGCTGTGATGTTAGTGTATCAACAGTACACGAGAATGCGTCAATTGTGGTTTGCTGTTCAAGTTGTCTAGAAGATTACTTCTTTTTTAAAAAATAAGTGACACATGCTCTTTAAAAATTAGGTAATATTTCAGGTCCTATTTTTGGGCTTTCAGTTTTCAAGAAAGAGTTAGAACATCATACTATTCTGTTTACTTCCTCAAATAAAATAAACAAGATTTTCTCAAAACTTGAAAAAACTGTGTCAATTGAAACTGAAACTTAAATACCTTAACGTGTCACAAATCCAAAAAATGAAATTAGGACCTCCCCATTCTTATTAATTAGCATGTTAATCGTGTTTTTTTATAAATATTTTTATGTTTTTACAACGGCTGATGATATGTACGTGATAATATGGGGATACAGTAGACCACACCGCGGCCGGCCGCCGTCGCGGCCGGACACAAAATTGCGAGACGCGTTTCTTTTTTTAAGTCACTACAACAAACTATTTTTTTTTACTATAAATGAAAAGAAAATCCTGTAAAAATTTGATTGAACAAGAATGTTATATTTTATTAGCACTTGACGAAAAGAAATTAAATCCAAGCTTAAGTATTCGTGGATTGGCAACGCGATTTGAATTGCCCAAGCGTACTCTTGCGGCTCGGTTTAATGGAGTAGAAAGTAAGCAAGAATCCGATATAAAAAGGCAGTTAATGACCACAATTGAAGAGAAATCTTTAAAGGATTGGATCATCTATCTAAAT
>JAJMAK010000229.1:0-25848 GCA_030572615.1 Metschnikowia lachancei | reverse complement strand
TTGAGTGACGAATTTGGTCTGGATTTGACCGAACAAGCAACCGGTCGTACATCAGTGGGTCGCGGAGACATTGAGCGCCAACCTTCTGTGATGCTGATGATACAATCACCATCGACAAACTTCACACCTGCGGAAGCGTCTCCTCAAAAAAGTGTGCTCCCCATAAGGCTTGCACAGCTACGGGGCCTTCTTCCTGGGCTAACGTCTCCGCAACAACTGAAAATACTGCGGAAATCCCGGCTAGACCCGGGGATCATCAGTTTGGGCGAAGGTCTAGATCTTGGCTGCTGTAGCCAAAGTGATGATGAGTCTATCGATGAGAACATGGACGTACAGGTGTTGGTTAGCTCGAAGCGAAAGACTGTGCTACGAGTCATGAATCCAGATACAGATAGTATGAAAGGAGTCCGTCTCCGAGCGCCTTCCAAATAGGCGGATGTTTTATGATTTATATGTAATGACTATTTTGAACCTCATTCACCAAAACAGTTGAGACAAGTAGAGAGAAATTGTCCTTGTTATTATCAGAAAGGAATATGACACCTCTGTTTTCTCGTCAAGCACTCTATCGAGAGTGTGAGAATAAACACACGTAAAGAATTCAGCCCCAGCTTTCCTTGAGATTACGTGGATTCTCGCTTTTGCTAGACTCGGACTTTGCTCTTTTGATTTAAGATATGAACTTCGGTGTATTTGACACTAAATGAATATATGTAAAGATTCCATATAATAAAGCGATCATAATTGAGTCGAGAAATGGAATTCAAATTCCCCCCAATTAGTATCTCTAGAAATATTCACATAAAATTATTTCCCTATATACTGGACAGGACGTGGGAAACAAATGACCAATACGAACAAATAATTTTCCTACAATAAGTAAAATGGGCAAAGTCGATTGAATGGTTAAGAATGGGGATGAGAGTATTTCACACCGCCCTATGTCTCCGGCTTGTAATTACGAAATCGCGTAAAATCATTTTCACTGACGAATATTCATCTAGTCCAGAAGAGGAACATTCGGGCGAGGTTAACCTATCAAAAGGAAGCAAGAGTAGGAATGACTGCGTTAGTTGCAGATATTTTCCGAGATCCGGGCAAATTGAGATTGAGCAAGTTTCGCCTACAGTATTATCAGAACCAATGCAATTTAATCGCGAAGACGGCTCACGTTTTGTCAAGGTGGTTTCACTTTTCGACGCACGAGTTCATACTGCTTTACTCAATTCTTTGCCAGGAAAATCCATTTTCTCGGAAAGGGGGCCCATAATTTTCAAAATAAGTCTTCATGAAGTGCTCTTTTCACATTATCATAACCCCCCGCAACATAAAGTCTCTCCATTTCAACCTTTTTTTTGTCATGTTGATATTCCGAGTTTTCAAGCACGCCGAAAAAAAGACACCCCCTGTAGACCAATACGCGGTCTTTTTGCAGGAGAAAAAAAAAAGAACTCACGAAAAGCTCGTACCTGGGAAGTATTGTTGATGGTGGTTATTGGTTATTCACCTTCCAGTAGCTGTTACGAGGCTCTTCCAGCAAGACATTTTATAACAAGGCTAGAAAAACAAAAAAGAGTTAAAAAAGGATAAACACAGCATTTTTTTTCCTTTCTCAGGAAAAACGCCAATTATGGTTGTATCGCCCCCACGATTGTTCCTCCTCCATCCGTCCAATAGTGTGGCACCAGTCAGATGCGAGATTAGGCGAGTGAGGACTTTTTTTTTTTTTTGGTTTTCAAAAAAGACGGGAAAAAAAAAAAAAAAAAAAAGAAAAAACAGAGAAAAACTAACAACCCTCATGTGCTAAGACTTGCCCACGGGAAATCACTTAATTTTCTTGAATTTCAGTTTTAACAAGTGTAAAAAAACGGCGATTTTTCAACAAAAACACTCTCTTTAATTCGACCGAAACTCAGACGATCCTGAAACACCCCATTTCCTTCCAACCCGTCTCTGTTGCGAGACTGTTGTGTTATTAGTATTATTTTATTTTTTCTTTTGCCCGTGCATCGGCGCTCGGTTATCGCCTGTGCCAGTGCAGCCCGGGCCTCGGGCTCGCAGTCCTAGCGTTGGAACACCGGCACCTCCGGCTTTGACGTTAGTGGGAGTACGGCAGTAGCACAGCGGCCGGGCCCCAAATATGTGTAATCTGGTTTGACTCTCTGAGGACCAAGCGAAAGACAAAAAAAAAAAAAAAAAAAAAAAAAAAAAAAAAAAAAAAAAAAACAGACCCCGATTAAGTTTCTTTGTAAGTTTTTTCATTGAATCTTTATTGTCCCTTTCTATTTCTTCATTCTTTTCATCTGCTATTTCTCCATATCCACTCACTAGAAATCAAAATAAAGATTCCCTTTAATAAGATTTATAAGAAAATCAAACGATTGTTATTTTCGATTGTTATTTCCCATCCTTTTTTTTCTTCACTTGGACGCCGCTCGGTATACCCGAACCCTCCTGTGTGCATGACACTGCCATACTTGTAGGTGATCATCCACACCCAAATATTACATAACACAGAAATAACCAGTATTCTCCATGGACGCAGACGATTCTGGCAATGCCCACATAGGCCAGGGTATCGTGCCTTCGTTTGAGTCCCAGCGTCGAGCCTCGCAGTTTTCAAACATGCAAAATGGTACTGTTTCGAGCAGCACTGCCCCAAATGGTATGTCGGCCCCAATGTCCTTTGACTTGAACTTTGGCCTAGCGAGTCCTTTAAAGGATCCAGCGACATTCTCTTACGACGACCCACTCATATTTGAAAATCTAAATGTGATAGAACATCCGACGCAGCAACAAGGCTCGACATTGCAATTTCCCATGAGAGGTGCCGACGCAGACCCCAACGCATGGAATTCTTCCAATTGGAACATGCCTGGTGCTTTCAAGCCCCTGCCAGAAGATGCTATGGACGTAGACATGGACTCCTCCCCCTCTTTTGACCCGCACTCGCTATACGACTCGACCCCTGGGGCATTTCTGGGTGAAACCCCCAACTTTTCTGTTGGCAATCCCATTGGAAATAGTACCCGAAACGACCCGCGAAACGGCTCAGCAAATAACTCAGCAAATGCGTCCGATAGGTTCCAGTTTACCCTAACAAACCAGAATAATGGGGGAAACCAGTTTCAAGTGGATGGAGGAGCTCCCTCTACAAATGACGACTTCGGTTTCTTCAACCCAGAAAACACCCCACACGCCCAGATTGCAGACCCGAATCACCACCTAGATATCCGTGGATCGTATATCTCTCGAGATCTAAGTCCGGACCGAAATCAACACCACAAACACCACAAACATAACGGTTACAGCCATTATAACTATGCGAGTGTTGAATTGACCGAATCTCAGGCCAATGACGCGGCTTCATTATACCACCTTGCCCCTGGCTTTAGTCCTTTTGGTGCCAATAAAAGCAGTACCAGTAACAATGACTTCGATGATATCAACGACATAAATGGTGTTTCTCATCTTCAGGGCGACCCAAACATGTATGTTTCGGATTCACGTCCATCTTTTGGATACGAAATGACCGACCCTAGAGATAGTGTCAGCCACAGAACATCGATCCTGGTGGCAAATAATGACTTGCTGCCATTGACCACCACCACGTCATTTACCCCCTCGGCCACTTCGCTACATCTGGCGCAACCATCTTATTTCTCGGCACAGCAGTTTCTACGCTCACTGATAGACCAGCCGCCGTCTCTGGTTCACCGTGCATCTGCAGATTTCTATCTGCGGCGCCGGCTCTCGGTAGAGAGTCTGAACTCGGGCCCACATGTACCAGTGCGGCCTCAGCGGTCCCTTGCCAGCTATTTCCACTTTAGAGATAGAGATCGAAAACTGCCCATGCTGCGTGGTCACTCGCCTGCCTCTGCCGAATGGCCCCAGCCGCAATCCCAGCTCACACAGCCACGTCATTCGATTCGGAGTATTTTCAAGACAAATAATGTAGTGCCGTCTACCGGTGAACAGGATTCCTTTCCGGTTGAGCCAGAACAGGAGACTGTGCCGCTTGCTTTCATTGCTCAGAACATGGTGGAGTCCCAGATACAATTCCTAGATATTGAGGGTTCTCCTCCAAAAAAAAGTAAGCGCCCGAAAAGGAACTTGTTCACACGGTTCAAGCCTACAAAAACGCAAGACGCGGTAGATAAGTCTGAGACCAATGAAGATGCAGTCAAACTGGAGAATTTCTCTGATGGCGAATTGCGAGATGAACCAAAGAGTGCAGCCTCTTCAACCAACAAAGCTTATTCTCAACTAGTGCCCCCTGGACTGCAGTCCAAAGCCACGACCAGCTCGCTACATAACATTGACTCTGCTGGGCTGGCAAATGGTGAAATCTCACAGGAACCTGATTATGCTGCTTTGTTCACGGGTGTGGGGAAGCGCAGAAACCTCGTTAGTATGAAAAGCAAGAAAAAGAATGACTCTGCGATCAAAGCAGATTCCGGTGTGAAGATTGAAGGTGAAGGTGAAAAGATAGTATTGAACCCCTCGATTTCACATAACGAAAACTCTGGCGATTGCGTGCTGGCGGGTAGTGACCCACACTCGCTGAATTCACACACATCTAAAGAGTCGAATCAACAAGATCAGTCATCTTCTTCTGGGCCCCTGGCCTTCGCCAATGCATCGAAGCGTATTTTGGGATCCCGTCTCATGAAGAAAAAGAACAATGTAAAGAGCGAACCAACACTGGATAGCGTGGTCGAGGTCGATCTTCAATCATTGGATCTTCCAGAAAATATCGAGATTTTGTCCAACCCTCTGCTTCTTAATAAGACCCGAGGACGAAAAGAAGATAAGGCGGCCGACATGGAGGATCAAGCCAAGATCTTTGTTTGTGGGTTTTGTGATCGCCGCTTTAAGCGACAGGAGCATTTAAAGCGACACTTTCGATCTTTGCACACAGCTGAAAAGCCATACGATTGTCATATTTGCCAAAAGAAATTTAGTCGTACAGATAACCTCAACCAGCACTTGAAAGTACATAAGCAGGAAGAGGAACAAGCTGCGTTAAACAAGGAGGCATAGAATAGATTGGCACACAAAAATATATTAACTTACTTTGCATATCTTAGGAAATGGGTGCATTTGGTAACTCAGCGTTACTTTTAAATAGAAAATTTCTTTTTATTATTAGTATATCCGGTAACACATCAAATGCTCGATGTTATTCGTTACAAAGTGTCACGAAGACTATACCAAGGAAGGCGAAAATTAATAAAGGTACCCAAAAAAGAAGATGGGTAACAAAGAAAGAGAAAAAAAAAAGATGGTATGAATAAAACATGGAAGAAATGAAAATGCGAGCATGGTGAATAATAAACGGATGGTGTAAGCACACTCTTTCCACTCTTAGATGACAAGGTTGAGTTCTTCATTGAGGCGGTTCGAAGTCAACCCGTCCAAAATGGTTTCACCCTTCATACGATGAGTTCCAGGCTTCGAGATGCAACCATTGTTATCTTCAAGTGACCTCAGGCAAACCCCGTTGGCCAAGTGCTTCTTGTAGCCTTCAATACGTGTGAATTCCCTTCCACATTTGCAACGACAATGCTTGGAAACCATGTGCGACTTCACGTGTCGATTTAAGTCATGCTGGCGAACAAAGCTTTTCGGGCAATAAGTACATGTGAATGGGCGGTCACTCAAGTGAGTCTGGATGTGGGATCGAACATTGTATCTTCTGGTAAACTTTTTACCACAGTTCTTGTAGGTGCAGGTGAAATTCTTGCTTTCATCTGGCCCTTCCCAATACTTGTCAAGCTCGCCGGGGGGAAGAAGCGAAGTTTTCTTCATCATTCTCTTAGGCGAGAGTTCCTGAATGGCCCTACGTACATCCTTGTTGGCCTTTCCCGTGGGCGAAATGATTGGACTCCATTCCAATGTGATTCTATTCGTGCTTGGAGTCATCGGTGGCTGTTTTTTTAGCGGCGTAAGCTGGACAATCGTCTCGTTGACATCAACAATGGTCTCGTCTGCCTGGCTGTCCACCATTCTGTTAATGTGACGTATTGGCGACGACCGGGGGAGTTCTCTCATTGGTGACGATCCAAACTGGCTAGGTGCATGCTCATAGCAGCTCTCGCTATTGTCGCTGAAGAATTGAGAGTTGTAAAATGGCCTCTTTTCCGTCTGAGGAGACATGTCAAGATGTCCCCGCGGCCTCATTGGAGACGAATTTATATGTGGCAGTGGACTGTGCGGCTCAGGAGACGCTTGGCTCAGAGAGCTTGCTGAGGGTGGAGGAAGGAAAACATTCAAGTTCATGCTGAGAGCATCGGGCCGGCCCATTGCGCACGCATCCAGGTACCCACGTGCACCGGATCTAGCCATATATTGTTCATGCCGCTGGTGGGAGTAATCAGGCATGTATGGATTGCATAAAAGAGTGTTTCCCGGTTGAGGTTCCCTGAAGTTTTGTGGACCCTGAAAGTTTTGTGGTTCCTGGAAGTTTTGTGGTTCCTGGAAGTTTTGTGGTGGGGGAAAGCTTTGGGCCTCCCTCGAGTTTTGCAGAGTGGAGAGGATGGGTTCAGGAACGGGTTCCCGTACCGGAATAGGTACATATCTCTTCATTTTGGAACCTTCTAGGCCAGTGATTCCGTCAATGTCATCGGGGTATTCTCTTTGTCTTTTAGGGTGATGAATCGTCTGTAGAGGCCGCGCGGAGCTCAAGAAACGTTCGAAGGATGCTTTGTCAATGACCTCCGCCAGATCTGGAGGGAACTTGTACGATTTTGGGTTTCTGTTTGTGACAATAATATCTTCCTGCTCCTTCTTTATGTCTGTTTTGAGCTGGTCTTCCTCTTCGTCTTCTTCCTTAAGCTCAATTGGCTTGCACACCTCCAACGGCAGATCAAAATTGAAATCAAGCTCTTCGCTCGACATGATAGGATGTGATGGTCTTGCTAGTTGTGTGGGGGAGATACCCTTTCCATTTTCCTCTGGTTGTTTCATCATCCGGTTGATTTCCTCATTCGCAGAGCCTCCAAGAGATAATTCTCTGTTGTGGTCGAGGAACCCAAAAATAGCCGTTCCACTGGGCTTCTTGGAGTGCTTAAAGTGAGACATTTGATGCATATGTGACCGGCTACTACCACGGGGTGATCTTTGTGGTGGAGCGGTGGCTTGGCCATAACCAGAAGGAACATCCAAATCTTGTAAATTGGTGAGTGCCTCATCAAAGAGATTGTCGAATTCTTTATATTCCAGGAAGTAGTATGCAAGGTCTTCGTCTGCGGGGGCAGGCACTGTGTTGGTATTCTTTAGAGACACCAAATCGTCCCAGTTCGTCAATGGATCCATGTTTGCTACGAGCTTCAGATCAATTCCAGGGTATAAAATATTTGGGGGATTATTTCCGCTTGGTTTTGGCTCTGTCGGTGCCTTTGGTTCAATAACCTCGGTACTAGACAGCTAGAGATGTATGAAGTGTTTGTGAAGCAGGAAATCGTGAGTCGATGGCTGCTTTTTTTTTTTTTTTTTTTTTCCTTGTTGGCCGTGAAAATGAATTGATGAGTATCCAAATAGATCACTTTATGTTGGTTGCAAGGCCAGAATAGTTTCCAAAACACAGAAAGTTAGTGTGGTGATAAGGCGAGTCCAATAAAAAAGAAGTGATTAATCCTCGACACGAAATATAGATAATTAGTTCGTTTAACAGGAGATGTGGACTTATTTCATAGATGCCCGGCCCGGGCGACCATATAGGATCACCCGTGAACTCAAGTGCCGTCAAAAGAGTCGATATTTCCCGATCCGTACCATATAAAAACAGGCCGCAATGTATAAATGTTCATTTCCTGCACATATGGCCGCACTTGCTTATTTACGTATTGCCCAAATGGGCCTTCTGCTGGCTTTTGAGCACTTGGGAATGTGTTGGGCTACCATACTCGACCCCCTCTTTGGGAATCATTTGCAGGTAATTTGTTCAAGTTGTGGCAAGTGCGTGGGAATGTAGCTAATAAATTTTCAGGTCCCCCTTATCACTAAGGCGTGCGAATTAGGGTGAGCTTAAAACACTAAGAATGTAAACAGCAGGAAATGCATCTCAGGAGATATCTGAGACATGATTTCCAAAGAACATATCCGAGAAAAATCCGGAGAATGTTGTAAAGAAAATAAAAAAAAAAGACGTTATCTCGTTATGCTTCCAACGTTTCATTTATGATACATCATTTTGTTGCATTAGTTTGCTTATATGTGATGCTGCTTCCTATCTTTTTTTTTTTTTTTTGGTCTATTGTTTAGGAGCGCTGCTTGAATGGACGACAGGTCGTCTACTCAAGATAACCTGATCCACGCACGCAGTCAATGCATCTCGGCTTGCAGATGTACAGTGTTCTTTTCACTCGGGCAATTTGTTCTATAATACCCGGCAGGTTTCGTTTGTTTTCATTTTTACCCCTTTTGATGTTTTTCCGGGGTTTCTCTTTAATGAGTTTTTTGATTGCTATCTTGACCATCAAATTTGTTCCCTGGTACGGTCTTCTTTTGTAGTACCTAAAACAAACATTAGTACATATGATCAAGTAGGGGATATGTTGAATTTACTAAAGCCCTCACTGTCCTGTAGAGTTGTCAAAGGTGCTATTAGTGTTGTGTAATTATGTATATAAGTATGAGGAACTGAACTGAAACATAAATGTGAGGTTGGTGAAAAAAGCCAAGTTGCAGATGAGACCTGTGGTGACGAAAGAAACCACGTTCGAACATTCCGTAAAATTCGCTGCTCGACACAACTTTAACGTTGGTATTTCTTATCCATTCCTTTGCAGATCAAGAACTTCACGTTGGAATTGTGTGAAATGAAAAATTTGTTTCTTTTTATTTAGAAATACGTAAGAGTATAACTATTAGTATTCATTGCCTTTAGTTGTTTTAAGTAGCGGAGATTCAATAGTGAAGAAAACATCTTGGTGCGCGCTCTAGCAAATGGATACTAACCACGCCAGTAACAATAAAATACGATGGCCACAGCGACATGAACAACAGCATTCTGAAGATGCCATAACCCAATTTTTACCTCACATACTCTTGTCTTTCAGTGAGACTAAAACAGATTTGTATATAGATTTTAAATCATTTAACCTCGCTGATTTTTTTTTTCTACTGGACCCTGTTGAATTCCTTTCTTGGGGCTATGGTGGCTAAATGTTTTAGTTCTGCGTGAACCGCATACGAGAGATCTTTATATTTTTCCTGTGTGTGTAAACCAATTTCTTGACTTCCTTGACTTTCGGGGCTTCACGGTTCTTTCCTTAGACCAGTGAAGACTTTCGATAGGTCTAGAGTTTCCAAAATATTACATTGCCTTTTTTGGGGGAAAAATTCACTCACAAGTGAATGTCAAGTATATTAGCGTACTAATACTTGACTTGTGAGCATCAAAGTCAAACCACGACAGGCCAAATTTGGCAAACCCACATGCTACTCTCATGAATACTACTAAGCATGGTCCATTTTTACGGTTTCGAAATAATCTCGTTAACTATACAGTCAACTATGTCAAAGTCGACCTAAGGTCAACTATCTAGTGAACAATGCAGGCTTTAAAACACATCTAAGCGGACAACAACATCTTTCTTGGGTCCTCGATAAACTCCTTGATGGTCTTCAAGAAAGTGACGGCTTCACGACCGTCCAAGACTCTGTGGTCGTAAGTCAATGCAAGGTACATCATTGGTCTCGAGACGATTTGACCGTTAACAGTCACAGGTCTCTGTTTGACACCGTGCAAGCCCAAAACGGCAGTTTGAGGCAAGTTAATGATTGGGGTACCGTACAATGAGCCGAAAACACCTCCGTTAGAAATAGTGAAGGAGCCTCCAGCCATGTCCTCCAAGGATAATTTACCGTCTCTGGCCTTCTTACCCAATCTGCTGATTTCTTGTTCAACGCCCAAGATCGACAAAGATTCGGCGTTTCTCACCACTGGAGTGACCAAACCCTTTGGAGTGGCGACGGCAATGGAAATGTCCATGTAGTCTCTGAAAACCATGGTATCGTTGTTTTCAATAGAAGCGTTGACAGCAGGAACCTCCTTGGCGGCCAAAGCTGCAGCCTTAGAGAAAGCACCCATGAAACCGAACTTGATGCCGGTCTTGTCCAAGACCTCGTCTTTGTACAACTTTCTCATCTCCATCAAGTTGGACATGTCAACTTCGTTGAAAGTGGTCAAAGAAGCAGCAGTGTTTTGAGACTCCTTAAGACGCTCAGCAATTCTCAAACGCATTCTGTTCATCTTGACTCTCTCTTCGGTTCTGGCGAAAGAAGTGAAGGATGCAGGTTGTTCACTCTTGGACTCTTCCTTCTTTGGTGCCTCCTTCTTTGGGGCTTCCTTCTTTGGCTCCTCCTTCTTTGGAGCCTCGTCCTTGGATTCTTCCTTTGGCTTTTCCTCCTTCTGTGCTCCGCCTGCTGGGGCATCGCCTTCCTCGATCTTGATGATCTCCTGGCCAACCTCAACAGTGTCCTCCACGCTCACTAAGAGCTCGGTAATGGTTCCGGAAACTGGGGCATTGACCTCGACATCGATCTTATCCGTTTCAATAGTGGCCACGAGCTCGTCTTGGTTGACATAGTCACCAACTTCCTTGTTGAAAGCAGACAAGGTACCTTCAGAGATGGACTCGGCCATTTCTGGGACCTTGACGGCAGTGGAGGCAAATCTGTGGAAAGTCAACTTAGGCAACGTGGCGATTTTTGGGGCCATGGATTTCGTAACCAAAGTTCTAGCAGCCATCATCGATGGCACGGCTTTAGCTCCACAAGTGGCAGCCTTAGGCACACGACGCAAATTGCTTCTGATTGTTCTGGACAACATGTTTGAATATGTGGGTTGTTGTAATTAGTATTTTGGGTTTCAGAGGTTTATTCAACGGAATGTTTTTTCTCTGTCAACTTTTTTTTTTTTTTTGAATGGTTAATTTTAGGTGGTGTCTTACTGGATGCGTGTTCCCGAGAATCCCCGGGGCCAGCCAATGGGTGAGCGCGAAAAACGAACCAAGTCCTTCTCTCCCACTCATTTTGTTTGCAGTACAGTAATGCCCGGCCGCACTACTTCTTATTGTGGGGGCCTAGGGCCTAAGGTCCGCGGAGTTCATCATCATCATTAAGTGCCAAACCCAGGCTCAATGTAATGTTCTTTGGAAAGAAAAATCGTATTTGGGATTTTTTTTCACTATTGTGATCTTGTATATCTTGTAGTTTTATAGTTTATTTCACATCATCTTATTCTTTTTTGGTGGTATCTTCATCTTCACACGAATCAATCAGACCCGTGAGGGTTCTTCCCGTCAAATTAGGAAGTGCTACATATTATAATTCAATGTAAGGCACAATTTTAGATACATATTTTTTCACTTTGAGATTCACTTGTTATTTTTATCTGCCTCCCACCTCTTACTGCTCAAGCCTTCTGTTTCGTCAATGTCGATTATACCCTTATTTTCACGTTCGCTCACTGGCTCCTCCACCGCGAGGTTGCTTGCTGTATTCCATTTTGCGGGGAGCTTCTACAGGCAGAGAACATGAGCGCATCCAAAGTACACCCCATTTTTCTGGAATCAAGATGGCAAACAGGGTATATTCCATTTTTTATCACTTCTACTTTCTAGTTCTTTTGTAATGAAGGTATGCATTTTTCCATCAAAGGAATTTACTAGTCTATAACCAAGAAATAGGCCTTCCAGGCGAAATCTCAGAAGTTATGCCCCTGCATGACCTTCGCGTGCGGATAAAACCTGTCACGACTGACCAGCAAGTATAGGTGAAAAAAGTAAAATTCAGAAAATAGCCAACACGAAGAAAAATAAAGAGTAAAAATAGTGAGACTCTCAAATCAATAACAGCCTTCATATTGTGTGTATATACAAATTTCAAAAATTTAAGCCCTACGCGGGGGTCGAACCCGCAACCTTGAGATTAAAAGTCTCACGCTCTAGCCATTGAGCTAGCAAGGCCAATCATGTTCGAGAACCAATTTGTGCACTATAAGAAGTGTTCGGTTATTTGGAATCATTGGCTCCTGTACACGCTTTTTGAGTGCATATAAAATTATGGTGGTTCCCCACGAGTGACAGCGAATACATGATAGCAAAATCTTAATCACTTTTCCCATGTATTTAAAGCTCTTTATAGTGGTCTAAGAAAAACGAGATTTAAGAAAGAATTTTTCTGTGGCACAAATATGTCCAGTCGTAATCGGTTCTTTGCCCCGAGGCCTAGAAAAAAGTTAGTGTATGTATTCAAAAAGACTAGAAGAAAAAGCACTTTTCTCTGCTAGTTAAATATCACTTCTTATCAAAGCTGGGTTCAAAATAATAACTTTTCTGGTCTTTTATCGATGTAGTCTCCGTTTTGGGTCTAATGAAGCTCAGATTTACCCCTCAAGTTAGGTGGGCCACATCCATCAATAAAAAATATTTCGTTCACAAACGACCGAAGAATTGATATACCTATCGTTCGCCCTACTCATGTTTTATATTTTTATTATCATCATTGTGAACTTTAAAAAAAAAGATTTGTCTCTGAAAAGGGTATGATATTCAGAATTCATACGAGATTATGTATGGCAGTCAGGACTCGGGATCGCGATCCAAACGCCGATGTTATCTTTTCACATATGAATCCCAAGCTTGATCTAAAGGTTTGAAATTCTGAGGAGGCATCAAAATTTTTACTTGTTAGTATCTACTCGTATTAATAATTTTCTGATCGGTCCAGCTTAAGTATTTTTAAATTCCATTCTCAAGTTTTTATTTCGCGCACTTGTCTTGAATTGCGCGAATAATACATCTTTTTGCACCCATTTCACAAAGAATTCAATCATTAAACTTGTCACTGAAAAATGAAATTGAAGCAGAGATTGATTGCTTGGACTTTACTATTCCTGCTTGCTCAGTGTTTGTTCATACCCTGGGGAGCCTTTTCCCAGTTGAATGCTATATTGCCTAAAGATGAATTCAACATTTCCAGTATCAACATCGGCCAGGGATTGGATGTTTCTACCCCAGAGGTGAAACAATTGATTCATATAATAGAAAACATAACCAATCAGACTGGTAGTGAACTTGCATCAATGTTTCTTTCTCAGAACTATTCGCTTGCTCTCGTTTTTCTGAAACTATGGTCAAAACTATTCAAGATGATAGTCGTCAACGACAATGGTCTGATCTTAAACATGTTACAACGTTTCGATACACAAGAATTGCTTAATGGCTTCTGTTGCAAGCCTCCTAAAGACAATATGGGCGCCGAATGTCCCACTAAGCCCGAAAATGTGCCCAATCCTAACAGGTCTTTTAAATCCATGGATTCAGCCAAAAAAGATACGAAAGCTAAAAAGTGGTGGGCCAAAAAACCCACCAGTGTCAAGGAACCTGTTCAAAACTGTTGTGAATTTATGTCGCAGCTGTTGAAGGATATTCAGGGTCCCGAAATGAGCTACGAAACCCTTCAAAAGTGGATAGAAGACTACGGGTTGTCTGCATCTTCTTTACGGGACTATCTTGAGACCTATCTCTTTGCCGGGGATCGTCTGTGGACAGCTGAAATCGCAACTCTTCATCCAGATAAAGACCAAGACAATTACTTGGACCCCGACTTGAGAAAAAGGCTTGCTATACTAGGAGCAAATATTGAAACTACCCTAGCGACCCTTTTTGTTGAAAATGAACAGAGCAAAGAAGAAGACTTGGAAACTGACAACGAGTCAGATTTGGATGACATGCCAGTCGAACATGTTTCATTTACAATAAAAAATCCTTCAATAGGCATGGATGAATTCTATGAGCAAAATTTAGAATCAACTGATCACATTGTTCTAGAAAAGAGGTCTCTTGCTGAGCCTTTGGATTATAATCCAATAGTATATGCTTTTCTGAGATTAGATCAAGAAAAACAAATGGGTGTGGAACAAATGTTGGAAGAGTCTTACATGAAAGTCTTAGAGGATCAAGAGGAAAAAGAACTAGAGGTGGACTTGAATGATCCAAGTTTAAAAGAACCAGGACAAGAAGTACCAATATCAAAAGACCAAAAAGACGAATATCCTACGCCCAAAGATCTAGCACCTGAAGGACCCGAGTTGGAAGAACCTGTCATCTTAAAACAAAAAAAGGGAGAACAAGTGGAGAGAGAGGAAGCCCCGGGAGTCCAAGAAAGACAAATAGGAATAGGGCAAGGAGAGGAACTTGGAATCAAAGAGGGTGAAGATAAAAGTATTCACCAGAGCAATGATTCCTTTCTTGATGACTCTGAGGGACATGAGAACGATTCAGATTTGCATCAGCTGAAGCACCGTATCTTTGATAATGATGAAATCGTCCTTCCTCTTTCGCTAAGTCTAAAAGAGACATCTCCTAGATCAAAGGACTACAGACAAGTCGTGTATGATGCCATTCCACTCGAAAATCGCCTTGCTAAAAGAGAAGAGGATTGCGTTCCTGTCACTTGGTACAATGTTTTCCACCACAGTGTTTTCGGGAAACACAAGTTTTGTCATGTTTAGACTTACTCAGTAAACACAGCGAATAGCATAACTACATCACTTAAATTGGATTCAGAATTATATTTCCCAAATATAATGCAAAACATAGAGAAAGAAAAAGAACGAACTAAAGGTAGTCTCGACTTACAACATTGCTATTGTAGTGAGTTTGTTTGGGGCCTGAATACGGTTGCCTGTCTTGATATCCCTGATAAGCCCCATTGTCTTGATATCCCTGATATACCCCATTGCCACGGTTTCCTCCTTGATTGTATGTAGATTGGAAATTCTGGTAAGTTTGGGCAGAGTTTCCAGTAATGGTGGACGCTGGCTCTTGGGGATCGATTGATTCAACCAAAGATTGCTTTGAAATGTTTTCGGCGTCGTAGGCTGACCTGAATGTAGTTCCCTTCACACGTAAGTCATCTTCCGACGAGTCTGCGAAGCCAGAGTCCCGGGCATGTTCATGTCCCTTCATTGCACTGGCACCTAAAGCCGCCAATTCGATATCCTCATTGTCTCTGACAGTCTTTGGCCCACTTTTAGCACCTGCACGGGGCAAGAATGAGACTCTATCATCACGCATTGGCTGATACCTAGAGTCTGGGTTCTTGTAAACCAATGCCAAAACACACGTGACAATCGTGAAAATCAACAAGAACAAAGCGAACACCGCATTCAATACAAAGAAGATAACTGCCATTACAGAAGCCACAATTTCAGGTTGCCTGAAAACATACGAGAAAAAGGCGAAAAACAAGGCGTTGGTAGTGTTGATGACAGCAATGGTGATATTGAAAACATTTGTTCTTCTGTCCATGAACGGTCTTATCCAGCAGAGAGCAATACAATGAATGACTTCAATCCCGAAAACAATAAGTGATTGAAGTTTTCCTTGCTTCTGTAAAATGGAAACGAAAAGGCATTTCAAGAAGATATAGAGCAAGGTGAACCCCACAAAATAGTAGCAGTTTGCCCTATACTGCACGTAGAGATAACCAAATTTGTTCAAGAAGACGTTGTTGCCGTATAAGAGATAGGCAGGATTATTGTGTTCTCTGACAGACCTTCTTCCGAAGCTGATGACCCTGAAAGCAGAAAAGCCCAATAAAACAAAAGAAATAAAGATCAAAAATGCCGCAACAACAATCTCACCAGCAGAATCGCGGACAGTGAACTCCCAGAACCCAAAAACCACGATCTGCGGGAACGCAACTAGGAGTAATCTGTATAGAGCACCTTTAATAATACTTGACCAGTGTTGCCTGAACTCGTTGAATTTACCCTCGTGCATAATATTTGATCTGATGCAAATCTCCACAATAGCCTTGAAGAAAGTCATCAACACAATAATGACAAATGCAAAAAAGATCAAAAAGATAATGGAGGTCATGAATAAGTCAGTAATTTCAATCCTGGCTTTGTAGGCGATTCTCTGAATACCACGCAAAATCAAGACCTTAGTACCCAGAAGAGCACCCTTCTCGTCTGTGGTATACATAGTATTGTCTAGATTGTCGCTTTGCATTGATGTGTCTGAGTCAACAGCAATGGAAAGTCTTTTTTGAAGACGTCCCCTCTCAAGCGGCCTGATCAAAGAGCCAGCAAATGATTCAAGCCCCCTCTTTACTTTTTGTACAGAAACGGAGACCTGCGAGTTAGTCAAGATAGCTGTTGGCTCACCTCCCGTAGCCTGAAGGTACCAGTTTGCGATGTTCTGCACGAAGCCGATCTTGATCACACCAACTGACCACTGAAAGTTCTGGGACCAGGCAGCAGCAATTGGTGGGACTTTTGCCACGGCCAACATGGAAGTAATGGCCAATGACTGGAAGTACACGAACAAGGACATGGAGTTGGATGCGATATGAGCGGCAGTGCTGGAGTGGCCAATCACAGACACTACTCCGGAGGTAATTAAACCAAAGCCCGAAATTGCGGCAATAGGCCACGCAGCATACTTCGTCTGGACGGTCTTACCATTGGTAACCGCTGCCTCAACACACGCCAATGGATCGTTTGTTTTCGTATTAAATAATACAAGTCGCACTCTAGCATCCAAGTCCGGGATAGTGAAGGCAACGCCCGGGATTTGCTTTTTGATAGATTCTGCCACATTGTAGCCGAAGTTGATATCCAAGTGGCCCGAAGTCAACGGACAAAGGCCAGAATACTCTTTCAAGCTACATAGGTCGATACTTTGTTGGATGGCGTTGATACCGTAAGCGATCAACAGGACATTAACACTGACATCAACATTATTGATGTTTGAAATGGCCTCGATATTGAAGTTCACCGTGTCGTTTGTTGGCCAGTACACCACGTTCAAATACGACGCC
This sequence comes from Metschnikowia lachancei, assembly GCA_030572615.1. Classification (NCBI taxonomy): domain Eukaryota; kingdom Fungi; phylum Ascomycota; class Pichiomycetes; order Serinales; family Metschnikowiaceae; genus Metschnikowia; species Metschnikowia lachancei. The sequence goes on along the minus strand of JAJMAK010000229.1, from coordinate 9,006 downwards.
CATAGCTGCGAGTTGTCCATGCACGTTAATAGCGATGACGCTTTAAGGAAGCTTGATGCAGACACTGTCACCAGCCAAAGGAGCATTGCCCATAGCGAGAGCATCAGGGGGATATACATTATGCGGAAGCGATTGAAGGTGTAATGAAAAAGCTAGAATTTGCGGAGACAACAACAACAAAAAGAAAGAGCTGCAGCCGACCGTAAAATGCAGTGGTGAATCGAGTGTTTTAAAGTGAGTTTCGCGTATTTCAAAAGTTCCGCTCTAGCTGACTCCAGACTTTCCGTTAATAGAAGTTTTTTTTTTTTTTTCCTTCTTTCTTATTTCTTCAACAAAAGTGTCGGTTTCGTTCGACCTTTTTTTGGATATATTGCTTCTGCGTAGTCTTTATTTTTTCGAATGGAAACACGATAGTCAATTGGATACCTTCAGATGAAATCGACGGTGGTTTTGAGGGTGTGGTGGTTTTCTATGGACAGCAAACTGTGATACTTTTCAGCGGTATACGTCTAGAATTGAATCACACACACACGTAACACGCAGCAGAGGCAAAAACTAAAAGAAGCAGGCAAAAAAAAAACAAAATAAAATAGGAACCCAAGAAGAGAAACTGGAGGTTCACTGGATAAAGTTTTTTTTTTTTGAAGGGGTTAAAGAGTTAAAACTATGAAATCCTAGAAATCAAGAAAAAGGCAATCTCTTGGCAAGTGCTCCCCTTTGGTGTGCACATAAACACACACGCCCGAATCAGGCTGTGACGGCACCAGACCTGTGAAGGTACACGCTTTGTAGCCTGCACGAGACGCGTGCACGAGAATCTATTTCAGGTGCGGTAATTCGTGGGGCGGAGCGAGACCAGGCTATTTTTATCGGACCGCTTCCCACACAGCCTTCTTTTTCCTTTTCTATTCTTTTTTTTCTTTTTTGAAAAATTAATTTTTCTTTTTTTTTAAAAAAAAATCTTTCTGGCATGAAATTCATCTCGTATGCTCGAAATGCCGATACTTTCTTCAAACTTAATCTCCAAACTTAATCATTCGTTCAAGTGATCTTCATATTGTTTTTATATTTACTCATGTAACTTTTCTCACTACCATGCATGCATTGTAGCATGAAACAATGCCTGTGGATAGTTTCGAATTTCTTCACCAAGCTTGGAAACTGCAGCTTACAGCTTACGGCATCTCAAGTATACTCTCCAGCTCAAATGTAGGAAACACTCCACCGGAAGCCTCTAATAGGGAATACCGTTTGTGAGCCTCTGGAATTCATCGTAACCGGTAGTGTAGAAACTTTCATACGACTTCTTGATCAAGCCCTTGAAATGTTGGGCGGCCTCACGTTCTCCTTTACCGGGCACGAATCTTTTCCTCAACTTCTTGATGGTAGTTTCCTTGAAGCAGGGCAAGCCACTCTCCAACATGGGCGTAACACATCTAACAATCGTCTCCATGTAAGGTCTGCAAGCCAAAAATCCCTTTATACACAAGTCTTCAAACCATTGGTATGCTTGCGTAGTATCCGAGCCTCCCAATACCATCACCATTTCTTTAGTCAACTTAAATGGGGCCACTTCAAACTTCACTCCACCTGGAACAATATCAAAACAGAACCCGAAGTCGATGTGTAAGATGTGACCACGGTCATCGTACATAATGTTACCATTATGACGGTCCTTGAATTGCAAAAGGTAAGAAATGATGGAGTAAGCCGCTAACGACCGCACCAAGTTATTTCTAGCCTGCTGGAATTCAATAGATGTCTCTGGTCCAAATTTCGTGGTATAGTACTCGTATAATCCATTCACTGCTTCCCGGCCAAGCATGTCTCTACTGGTAGAGTTCGGTAACACATCAATGACTCCACATCCTGGAGCGGTGGCAGTGACCCTGTAAGGGAAGACATAAAGATCAAGTCCAGCGTTCAACCAGATTGTTCTGAACACTGATATCAACTGCAATGCCAAGACGTCTTGACGGCAATCATCTCCCACCTTGAAAATCGCGCTTTGCCATTTTTCCTTTTGGGTTATCTGTATCTTTCCACAGTCATCAACCTCTTCAACATCTTTCTTGATTTTGAATGTTGCAATGAAAGGAGCTTTGGCGTGCGACTGCAATGGTTTACCGGATTTGCGATTAATATCAACCAAGACACCATCTGGATTACTGGGCAAGTAAACCCCGGGCTGGACCCGAATCTTGCTCATTTCTTCATCAATCTTGATCTTTTTCTCGGCCTTTGATTTCTTGATATATGGCTTCAACTTTCCAGAAATAGATGTCACCTCCTCGAAGAAACCAAACTCTTTTTCATAGAAGGACAAGTCTTCTCTGCTGAAGCTTGCCAACATTGATTTCTGGATTTCGTCTAAAGAAGGTTTCAAAGAATCAGGGATTGTGGCATCCTCGTCTTTATAACTGTTCGCCATCATATTCCACACGATTTGATGGGCAAAAAGTCTGGAAACTAAAGCTGTCTCGAGAATGAATCTTTTGACGTAACCCTTAAAGTCATATCTAAGAGACTGAACAATCTGCGGAACATAGAAGAATGTCAAGTTGACATCATGATGTTCCAACGACCTCATTGTGTATTGCAAAGTGTAAGAGTTCTTTCCAAAAGGGGGTAAGAACAACGTGATCGCATCAATTGGAGACAAAGGCTCCCAAAACAACAAGTGATGCGAAGGCATGTTTGTACCACCATTGACACCGATGAAATACTGCACGGCATCAGCATAAGGCATCGCAGGCACGGGGTTTTCCGAGATCAATTTTTGAAGTAACTCATCGTGATTCTTAATCTTGTACCTGTTGGCCAAGTTGAGAGCCAACTGCGGGTCGATCGAGTACGCCAGCTTGATATGTTCACTGCTCAAGTGAGAAGTATTGTAACATCCTCTGGTATCCAGTGTATGAGATGGATTGAGCCACACATCAATCTTTGATATTTCATCATCCATAAAGAGCATCAAGATAGTTTTCTTTTGCTGCAACAATTGATTTTTGTATGTGTTTGTGCGGCCCAACAAGTTGGCCGATTCTTTCATCAATGTAAAGTCGGCCTTGATCTTCAAGAGATTCGACCCAAAAGGATAACTTGACTTGAGTTTGAACCAAGATAAAGCGCTGTCAATAATTGTCTCTGTCAAACGTTCACAGCTCCTCGATCCTAATCTAGTATGGTAGTTCAAAATGTCAAAAGCAAATTTGATCAACTCAAACCTGATAAACCGGGAAAATGGATGCAAGCTTCCATCAACCAAGTTACGCAATCCTAGATTAACAAATCTTGTAAACATCTTCAAAAGGTGGTCGCTTTGATTCATCGTAGCCTCAAAGTTAGAAGACAACAATTTGATGATTTCAGAATGGGGCTGGAAGTATTTACTGACGCTCGCAGCCACTTTGGAGATTTGCTTAAAGTCACTTGGAGAATACTCCATCTTGCTGAATTCTGGAGACACCAAATCAAAGGCTTTTGAAAAAACACCTTGCTTCAACTTGATAGAATGCTCCCAATTTTTAGTAATTTCGGCTAGTACTAAAACAGACAAATGAGGTCTTTCTTTCATGACCACACCCCAAATGGCAGTAGCAGCTGAAATGGAGCTAGATTCAAAGGCTGCAAATGGAATTTCAACTAAATGGCGCACAAGCTCAGCTAAATTCGAATCTTGGACCAAAATAAACCCTGCAACTTCACTTAACAAATCAGTGATTTGTCTTAATGAAATGTGATGTTCAGATTTAGATATGAATCTTTTGAAAGAATACATGCGCTCGCGAAGATCTTGAAATGCTTGATCGCTGCTCTCGGGAGAGCTGAAGGAGATCCTATCAGCAATATCAGATATAGAATTTGATTTCCACGAAAGTTGAGATATAACTGGCGGGAGAAGATTAAACGAAGAGCCTTTCACGACTTGTGGAAGATGAACCAATTCCCGATCAGTAGCGGCAATGGTTCCCGCCATTTCTAAGGCGAAAGAAACACCGAAGCGAATTGTGTTGTTTGACTGGTAAATCTCTGCTTCAGAAACATAAGATTGTATCAAGCTTTTGGTGTCGTAGTTGCATCTCAACAAGAGGAATTTGACCCAAACCTTGGCCTTTTCGTGTAATCTTTTGAAGGTTTCGTTTCTCCACCCGTAAGAGTCGGGCAATTTGAGCTGGATCCCAGTTTTCTCTGCTGTAAAGAGGAACTTGGGACTATACTGATTAACTTCAGAATCCACAACACTATCATATAAAAGTGACAAAAGATCAAACAAGGCAAACAAACTCTTGTGATGACACAAAGATGAAGGGACTTTGTTTACAAGCAAGTCTGAGCATTGAAAAGCCGTGTCTTGCAAGTCAGTAAGTCCGTGACAGCAAAGAATTAATATATGTGTCAATTGTTCAGCAATGTTGCTAGCGGAGAATTGCTTGTCGGCTCCACGGTCAATAAGATTGATGTAGTTCTTGTTAATACGAAGAGCGATAGGCCCAAGGTATTTGTCAATTCCACTGGTCTTCATTGAAGGATCCGAATAGTACTTTAAGATAGAGTGACAGTCCCCCGATTTTACTCTTAAGGATTCAATGAAGAGCGCGGCGGCCAAAAACATCAATTTGGAGTAAGACATGTTTCTTGGGATTTCAAAAATATCTCCAACAATGTGTCTGTGATCCTTTACATTATGATTTGAGGAACCTCTCTTCAAAACCGTATTCAATTCCAAAGATGTCTCAGTTCTGTTCCATGAAAGTTCGGACGCCAAAGGAGGAGTATTATAGGCTATCCTTTGCAATTCATAAGCATAAGTCTTGGCATGATCAGAATTCACCGAGTAACCATGGACCACCATATTGAACCATATGTTTCTAAGCAAATAAAGGATATGATTATCATCAATGACCAAGGGTTTTTCGCCTTTATGAACATCGGGCAAAAGTCGAGCTAAAGGCTTCAAATGAAGAGAAATGTGCACACCAATCGCACTGATTTCGCTGTGAGAACGATGCTGGTCTAATTCCTGGACGTCACCATGACTGATAATAGCAAGCAAAGTCTCAGACAAATAGACTTTGTGCAATGGGTGTTCAGGCTTCAAAGAGTCGGAAAGTTTGGTTCTGGACTCCGTGAGAGTGGTTAAAAGATCACTATTTTTGGCATTAAATGCCTCCATGGAAACATTTTGGAGCATTTTCACCAAAACAACAAACTCTCTTTCTGGCAAATGTGGAGCACATGCCACCAAACCTTGAAGCAACGACGACACCATGCTCGAGTTCAACTTACCGATTTTCTGAGACAAAATGGCGACGGCCAAAGTACTCACACTTTCATCGTCGCACGCACCAACAACTTCGCTTATCGCCGTAACAGCATTGTTGCAAACTTTAGTGTATTCTTGTTCGTTAAAGCCATTGTCACGATGTAAATTAGCACCATTAAAACTACTTTTGTTCAGCAAGGTGTTGTGTCTCACAAGATGGTTTGGGCTGGCATTGACCGAGAGCTGAGATTCCAGAGATTCGGAGGAACCCCGGTTTCTCAAGCCCGTGGTCCTCCGGGAGCGAGCCAGCAACTGTAATCCATCGTGACTAACAAATAGCAAGTTTGTCAAAGCATAGATTGTTGTGACTACAGTGTCTTGGGATAAAATCCTGCTTGCAATTCCAACGCTCTTAGATACAGCCAAACATTCCGCAGGTGACAAGGACGGATTTGCAACCAAGGACGTGAATGCCCTGGTGAGAGACGAGCTGACCGTGGGGTCCTTGAAGACAAGAAGGGATCCCAATTGAATGATCGCACCGCCAAGATAAGGGTCCAACATGACTTTCTGGATACCTATGGTGGTCTGAAAGATTTTCTTGGAAACCTCAACATTCACAACATCAACTAACGTCCCGCACGCAATGACCAGGATCAACTGGCTCTTAGTCACGTAGCCATGCTTTAATCTGTGAATAGAAGAGTAAACAATGAAGTTCTCGCCGCGGTCTAACAACTCCATTTTCTTCAAAGCGGCATCCGCCAAAACCTTGATGAATTCTAAGCGGCTCTTTGAAATGCTACCAGACGATGAATCCTTTGAAGCAAGCTGGAGACTCTCTGTATCGCTCACAATACTATTGATTCCAGAGGGCCCATATCCGTAGCCATTGGATGCATAAGAGCCATTTGCATGATGTTTTTGTTCCACATACAGAGTAAGATAGTCATCGTTTTCATCACGGTGGGATTTGTCGCCGTCATTATTCCGGGATTTCTGGGTTTTGTCCAATGAGGCCATTTTCAATACATATTCCATCAACGTTTGATCCCCTGGCGATTTCTGCAAGACGCTACATACAATGCTCGCCATCAAGGCACTTAGAGTCTGAAGCAACAAGATGGGCGAGAAATCGGCCACGTATTCGTTTTCCAAGAATACACTTGAGGAAACATAAGTATGGAGATGTGCCGAGTATGATTCTGCACCGGCCAAGAATTCGGCGTTGTCAATACAAGAGTCCAAGAGGCCAAAGATCTTGAATGAATCTTCCGTAGAAGTGAACAAATCAGGAGACTTAGTCAATGCCTTTAAAAGTCCAAACAACGACAAGTAACACGGGATCTCAAGGTTATCTATGGCGAAAAGTTTCTGGATAAATGCCGTCACGGTGTCGATAACCTTGGGGATCAAAAACCCTTCGAAAACACGAGAGAGATTGGTGAGAGCAGAGGTTAATTTCTCAGCCAAGAAAAGCCATGGAGGCATATCACCCAAAGAAGCAAAGACAGCATCGGAGAACTGCTGCTGGGGCAACTCAAGAAGGTATATATGGAACTTCAGAGCTAAAACCTTCGCCTGTTCTGCGGCACTGATTCCCTGGTCCGTGGCTTCACACAAGGCCACCAATATCTCGAATTCATTGAGCGAAATTGCGACATTTGAAAGAGCTAACAACTTCTTTTCATGTTCCAAAGACTGGATCAACTTCCGGTCTTCCTCGGATAGGGTTGGTGTCGTGTTGGACACAGATAACTTCGCCAACTTCTTATACGCGTGGCTCCGGATGGAGCCTCTGGTGATTCCAAGAAAATCCATGACAGAATAGAAGGACTGACACTTTCAAATCTGAAATGGCCAAGAACAAAGGTGACTTGGCTTCAATATGTAATTTGTTGTTCAAACGAAAGAAAAGATCTATATATTTTGCTGGGCTTTAGCAATGGATTTTACGGTTATTCGGCTAGGCCAGTTTAGGTAGTGAGGAGCCCAGGAGCATACAGGAAAACCTCAACCAAGTTTTAGGCCACGACAGATAAATTCAGATAAGAGGGGACAGTCATGTAAACATGAGATTAAAGAAAGGTTTGCTCCTGGAAACCCAGAAAATCATCGTGATCAAGAGCAATTGTTTTTTGTTTTTTGTTTTTTTCAAGTTTTTGTTTTTTTCAAGCTCAAATTTACTTTTCCTTGAAGAAGTCTGTTTTTTTTTCGCTTTGTGTGGCCTGACGAGAATAAGCCAGAGACATGGCCTGGCCGCGGGTTCCAGAGTTTAGGCTGAGAATTCCGGGGCCACCATGCCTAGACAGGTTTACCAACAGTAAATCGAAGTAACCGAGTATTCATTTTTTTTTTCTTCTTCTTCGATCAATAAATTTGAAGAAAACTTAACAAAAAGGTGGAAAAAGAGAGTAGGATTTGATGAGTCTTTCTATGTTTAAGCTTTCTTTATTTTTTTGGCCTGTTAAAGACAGCACTGCGTGATTCCGGGGCCTCGCACAGAATGCATTTCCTTAGACCAGATATACCATTTGAACCAGCTTAAAGACTTTGAGATGATACACATTATGAAAAGGAAAATATCAATGAAAAAGCTGTGATTTTTTTCGTCCGCATCACCAGCTGCTTTGCTTTCTTGGGTTTCGGGGTTTGGCTTGATTCGATGCACCCGAGAGATCTACCATCAGTGATACATGTGATATGTGCATGTAAAAACTTTTTGAAGACAGAATAATTCAAAAATCATGTAAAGTAAACTTTAAGCTATTTGTAAGTATTAACCGGACCGAGAAGCAGTTACATGTCTAAGTTTCAACATATGTAAGATGTTGTGACACACAAACAAATATGAACACTACGCCACTACTTCATACAAGATAACCATCACCCCAAATTAATGTGAAAGAATCTAAACCTCTACGGCTCACTTCATTTGGCTGTCCTTCCATTATCTAATATACAATGCTAAAAAAACCCAACTTTGGAGTTAGGTGGACCTAGGAGTAAGTCTCAATCAAAGTATCTCTCAAGTTTCCGGCAATAGCTTCCGGTTGAGCATCTTGCAACTTGAAAATGGACTCTACAACAGACAATTCAGGTGCGGTGGTGTCCAAACCAGAAACAGCGACCCAGTCGTTGACCACCATTCCAGCACCAACAACCGAAGAACCACGGTTAACAGTTCCTGCCACTAAAGGCACCTGTAAAAGCGAGGACAACTCCTCTTGGTCTTGGATAGACGTCTGCGGGTGCACCAAACCACCTTGGTTGGACAACGAACAGTAAGAACCCACCAAAACATTACCAGCGATGGTCTGACGGAACACCTCAACACCCAAAACATCAGCAATCAACTCTTCCGTCTCTCTCTCGATGTCCGGGTGGACCAATGCGACGTAATCATTGCAACAGATGACATTTCCCAAAGCAGATAACCTCTCCTCGACTCTTTGGATCTTGACACTGTCAGGTAAAGAGTTTCTCAAGTGCATGAGCTCCTGGTCAGTGGTCTGTGTAGGGACCAAGAGTCCTCTTCTGTTACCAGCAGTCATTCTGCCGACGATTCTAGTACCAGCAATTGTGGTACGGACAATGGGGATGAGGTCTCCAAGCTCTGCCTCAAAAGCCGAGTAGAAGTTCTCAGATCCTCCCACAGCGACAAGACAGTAGGAGTTGGTCAACTTGGAAAAGACACCAACTTCATTCGAGTTTTCAAACTGTGTTCTGCTAGCCATTTT
>JAJMAK010000228.1:0-25788 GCA_030572615.1 Metschnikowia lachancei | reverse complement strand
ACAACGTTGGTTATGCAACATTTGGCCACATTGCAGGGGGCTATGAATCTGGGTACTATGGGTATTTGTACTCACAGGTTTTTGCAACCGATATCTATTATACTCACTTCAAGGCGGACCCAATGAATGTGGAAAGTGGGCTCAAGTATAGAGATGTTATTTTGAAAAATGGTGGCGCAAAGGATATTCTCGAGATTTTGGAAGAGCTCTTGGGAAGAAAACCAAATTCAGATGCATTTTTCAAAGAGATTTTGGGCTAACTTTTTAGAGGAAGCTAATTAATACATTCCCAAGTAATATTCTTGTAAGAGCTGTTCAAGTGTAAACCAGGAGATATATTCTTCGAATTGATTGGACTGTGCAATTGTTAGTTTTGAATTTTTCTCGCCAATTGCCATGTTGAACTCGCTACTTTCCAAAAGGTTCAATCTTCAGATTTTTACTGATTTTGAGAAAATTTCAGAAGCCCGAAGGGAGGGTGTTTCAAGGACAATGGGCTCCATTGAATGCTCACCATTAAATCATAATCAGATCTTTCATTTGTGCCAGCATTTACTTCATAATCATGAAGCCAAAGTTTTCCGTACGGGCTTAGGTCTTCACACGAAAGTCCGAGGGCAATGGGCATGTCTATATACTGCGACTTGGGCTTGAAAGTGGAAGACCTTACAGAGTGTGGTGTATTACACATCTTAATGTTAACCAAACATTACTGGTATAGATACAAATATGTCAAGATATATCTTATATATTCCTGTGTAAATACTTCAAGTTGTACTGAAATGCACGAGCTTCAGATATTTTCATTCTTTTAAACTGCTTTAATCTGAAAGCCCACAAATAATTCTAGTTCAGTAACTTATAAGCATTAAACTTATTCGGAAGCGTTTATATTCAATACCAGAACAAGAGGATGTTGTGTATTGATCCCCCATTTCACTCAACGAAGCGCACTTTTGTGTCTTGCATTCACCTGAAAGAAGTCATGGGAAGAGAAGCGCGGTCCAGCCTCGTTTGACCGGGACTTTTCTTTTTTTTTTTTAGACAGCTGCCATAGTCGCGCGTCACGTGCCAAACAGCACGGCCTGCGAAAATGCAGAAAAAACACATCTACGAAGAACGGCATTTGCTCAGAAATCGAGAGGGGAAGTTTCAGAAAAAACTAGGTCCCATTTCTCATTGTTTCAGTCGTCACTCATTGAAGTGTCCTTTTTTTTTGTTTTATTTCATACATTTGAATTGCACATATCAGGAACCAGTGTCAAGTTGATACTGTTTGCACAAATCACATTACTTCTGCGTTAGCGATTAAGAATTCCTATACCTAGTGCCAGTATCTGCCTCGCCACCCAAACGGCAGAAAAAAAATCGCCACTTCAGATAACATTAAATATTCACCAATAGTACCCGGCAGACAAGCTTGATTTTAACTTACACCAAGGCAATAATACAAATTTACCAAGTTCTCCGATCAAATTTCGCTTCCTTTATTTCTTTATAATCATAGCCAGAAAATCCATTACAATCATTCCCTTGGTATCATCATAGTGATCCTCAAATATCCCCTTAACTATTACTTAACCTTTCCAGAATTTATACCCACTGCTTCATGTTTTTCTTGTGAATACTATTCTATATTGTTTCCAGGTTGTCTTTGAAAGAAATAAAAAAAGCAACTAAAAACACACACGTATCTGAACCCCCTCACATACCGGAAGATAACCCTGCCTTGTTTCGACACCACCTTGTCATATTAAAATAAAAGAATTAATGAGAGACTCAAATTATCGTTCCGTGACAAACAATAGAGCCGCGGTAACTATTACCACTAGTCTTTATGATCGAAGGGCCCTTGATGTCACATCCGACAAACCACTTGTGAACTCACTTAACCACCTTACGTATCTCGTCTCATCGAGTGCCAAAGTACGTGAAACGCTACTGAATGATGGAGGAGTTGAGCGCTTGGTAGAGATTCTTCACGAATGTCACATCTCAATGTATAATGTCCATGATAGTATATTCAATGGAGAGAAAAAGCTTCTCACTGCGTGGAAATGGACTTTGGCATTTCAGTGCTTGGTGCTTATTGGTACGAGAGGAACGGAAAAGATACGGCAAAAGGTTGTTCGTGCGGGCATGCTTCCTGTGATTGCCACAGTTCTTGATAATTATATCAGTCTCCATGAGGGCACTTTCTTTGGTGCTTCTGGATGTGCACCCCTGGCACTTTCACAAGTCTGTCCTCACGCACACACACACCCTGATGCTGCTCATAACCATGCTAATCCACAACAGCATTCACATAATCATTCTCAAGAGACAAACCAGAACCCTAACACGAATATATTCAATAACCCTGAAGACGATTTGGCCCCTGTATCGTTTGCTAATAATGGCCAGCCCACCGAAAATCCTATCGGCCCCCCGTTAGCTCCTGCTCAAATGACAAGAGGTAACCAAGCAGCTGACTTGGCCCTTGGTCGTGACTCTCAAGCCACGCTGGTACCTCAAGCCACGCCTAGCGTACTTTTTAGCAACTTCCAAGCAACCAACTCAAATGGTTCTACGCAGAAGATGCCGGCTACTTATTTGAGTGGGGGTCAAATTAACCCTTTAACGACTGAAGATTATGAAATGTTATCTGTGGAGCAATTGTTTAAATTAATCCGCGAGAGTTTCGGCTTGGCCCCGGGTGCAACCCACTCTTTCCAGCCTCCCAGATCCTCCGTCAACAATGACATCCGCCGCAGGTGCCTAATAATGAGCATTTTAAAAAAATTAAAGCAAAAGAAAGAATGCGAGGTAATTTACCACTGCAATATGGATGAATGTGAATACGATATGGATACTAATCTACAGTTTTTGTCCAATCTATATTTGCAGGATGACAAAACTACCAATATCACAAATGCTATACATTCTAAAATCGCACCCAGAAACTTTACAGATACTGGAACTATAATACCTCGGGATGATGACGTTGTGTGGTGTTTGCAACTTTTGGCATACATTTCGAAATATCCCTACCTCAAGGAAGTCTTACAAAATACACATATTCTCATCGGCATGAGCATAAGAGACAAGAAATTACATTTGCAGTCCAAAGAGGTTGTGAAGTCGAGATGCAGAACCCAGAATAGAATTTCGACAAGGGAGGCACTTGTACCTCGGTCACGAACTGGAAGGGATTTTTCACCAGCGACGTTACCTGCTCACGCCTCAACATTGAACAGTCAAGATGAGAGTTCGGTACACAGATTCAATCTTTCAGCGTCTAATTCTCCTGAAATAAGCAACTTAAACATTCGCAATGATAATCTCGATCTAGCCGATGATAAGCTAGATCTCTACAACGAAGCAGAAAACCATCCTTCGGAAAGAGATTCTCAAGACAACGGTCCCCTTGAAACGACTGGTTTTGAAGATGAGTGCGACCATAAGTACGAAGACAAGGAAATGGAAAACTACTTTTCACATCTTGAAGAAAATGTGGGTTCTTCATCTCAAAGGTCGAGTCATCTTGACAGATTATTTGAGGCTATCAGAAATGCCGAGTCTATAGTCGATGACTTGGATCGAGAACTTGCATTATTCCGCCTAAGTGACATGATGAACGATTGCATTGAAGAAGAATGCAGAAATTTGACCACAACCATTATCGAAAAGCGGCTTGAAGAGAAACAGTATTTACGCGACGTGTGGAACTACGATACTTACGATAAGTTTGATATTGATGACGTGGATATGGCAACTGAAAATGACTATGACGTTTCTTTGATGGAATACAAGAAAGTCAATTTATTCCCAATGGTCGAGAAGTTTACTTTCCTCGCAGGCACTGATATGTACTATTGGTCTGGGGTGATCATGAGAAATTCTTGTCGCAGGAATGATTTCAAGGGTGGTGTGCGCCAATGTGGTAATCTTGAATGCGGAAAATGGGAAAAAACTCCCAGAGAATTCAGCAAGTGCAAAAGATGCAAACGTACAAAATACTGCTCAAGGGACTGTCAAATGCGTGCTTGGCACTGTCACAAAAACTGGTGCGTTCCTAGCAGTTCAAATTCTACGAATACAACGGATACAACCAACACAGCATACGATCATGATCGTACGATGAATATGGGTACAACACCATCAGACTCAGAAGCCATAATATCGAATACGGGTGACTTGTCTCAGCATATTTCAGCATCTGACCAGGAGACTCAATACTCTGAGCTATGATGTGTGTCCTTCAAGTTATTAGTTCCTCACTTCTCTCTACTTCTTCAGTTTTATCATTAGCGGGATTTATTGTTAAGTCTTCTTTATTCTTTCTGCATTTTAAATCGTTTATTGGATTATAGGGAAAATTGTGGTATCATATGCATTTTTGTAGGGTCTAGCACGATCATTTTAGTTTCAAAGGGAGACCATGCAAAATAGGGGCAGCACCATTGAGATATTTTAGGGTACACGCATTGCGACTCTTAATCATTGCTTGCGCTAGGGTTTTTGAGCTTTGAGCGTCGCTTGTGGAAATGCCCCACTCAGCGAATAACGAAAGACTAAAAATGTCAATGTCTTTATCTGTTATATCCCATAAGTTCGTCATGACAGCCGGAGCACCACAAACAAGCCAGTTGAAGATATTGCTTGATGGTTGCAACCGACCATGTTCTTGATATGCCGACGAAGAGCATCCCATCAATAGGGTTGTAGGCAAGTCTTCTTCAGTTTTTGACTTCGAATTGAATAGAGCAGATGAGCGTAAATATTGTTCACCGCCACCATGACCCACATAGACATAGAGATTTGAATGGTAAAGGTTTGAGGTTAGCCATTCCTCCGATGGTGGCTCACCCGCGACGCCCTTCGCGCCCCGTAGCTTATCAAATACGGGCTCAAACCTGCTTTGCGTCTTGATGAGATCTGAACCTGGATTCACGACATATAAGAGGTTTTCGCTACCACCATTGTAGACTTTCATCTGATCTCTGTGTCTTCTTAAAGACTCAAAGAGATGGGCAACACTAGGCATTCGTGAAACAGAGCGGTTTCTTAAGCAAGTCATAGATTCCCATGGAACATAGCCACATGTCTGACTTGGGATTAAGATCAAATGTTCTGTATCGGTATGAAGTGGTCCTGTCACACAAAGTCTGGTAACACGACTTATTATCCAATCATTGTCTTTAACAAAATGTAATTTTGAGCGGGTGTGCAATTGTAATTGTTCAACTGTGTAAACAGTCAAGTCAGCTAATAAATCAAAGTCTGACATTCCATTTTGTCCATAAAGACGAGCAAAATAGAATAAGCCAACTATAGTTTTGTCAAGCCGGACAGTCTCTTGTCTATTACCAAGAGCAGCATTCCAAACTTTGTTCAATTCTATTTCAAATTGTCTGCATTCCTTGACTTTATTGTCAAAGTTCCCGAAAACACCGACTAGGCCACCGATAGTCAGTCTTTCTATTTTCTGTAATAGCCCCTTGAGACGTGAATCCAATTCGAATCTCATCTTCCACCACAATTTCCTATCTTCTTTTGTTTTAATCGCGGAGGTCACGCTGGATTTTGTGGAACGATTGCTTTCTGCTATGATGGATTTTAGTTCACTCAAATATTCTTTGAAGTCTCTTTTGTTATCTTCACGTCGATCAAATGGGACTTTGAACACTATAGGATAGTCAGCTTCTGCACATAATCGGGATATGATCAAATCTCCTGAAATCTGACATATATCTAGAGTGACGACAGTCCACGATATCGGAAGCAATTGGAGAAGGTCTTCATAAAAGGTCTCCTTTAGATCTTGTATAGATTTACCATTTTGACCATTGTCACATTCGGGTAAAAGTGTAGGAGAGGCCGAAAGATTTTGATTGGTCATTAATGCTTTTTGATTTTCATAGGGTAGAGAATCTGCAAGATCCCTGATTAAAAATGAGGTCTTGAGCAATTCTTTCAAATCTTCTCGTTGCGGAACACCGAAGAAAGAAAGGAGAAAACCAAACCTGTTTAACAAAGCATTGATGTCGTGCATTGTTCCGATTTCAAGATACCGAAGATACGTTTCTTCGCCACAGCGCATGAGAACATCTTTGCAATGATTAATTACTGAGATTGACCGTGCGTTGTGGCGAAAAGCATTGAGATAGATTTGCCCCGGTTTAGGCAAATATTCAGTTAGAGAATCCAACCTTTGTATCTCATTGGAAATCGCCAAAGAAACTTCCACCTCTGATAATTTAGACTGAACCAGTAAAACAGCCTTTGTGAGCATTTCAAAGATATTGGCTGAATTTTGCTGGTCTTCTGAGAAACCATTTCCGGAAATTTTGATCACTAAAGATTCAACATCCAATAAAAGCTCCGAAATTTGCAGAGCTGGGACCACAAATTGACTTGAATTATCAGAATTTTGATGACCAATAAGAAGCAGTATTACATCTCTTCTTTTCGATTCTAAGCATTCCGCTGACATCAGATCAAAATTAATAGAAATGAAGGTTACCGATTCAATAAGATTCAAAAGTGTCGACTCCCACGTATCACTGACACCTATCTCGAATTGCCTTAAAGCTTCCAGCTTTTTGTTAGCATACATTAAGTAATTCGCAGCGATGAAATTGTTTAATGACTTGACAGGTGATCTGCGTAACAGTGAATTGATTTTTGTAAACTCATTGACGAAATGCATCGCCTCTTTGGAAAGGCCAAGACGTTTGCAAGCTGTAAAGGCAAGTCTGTAGCTTTTTAAAAGCAAATGAATAGACTCGATCTTCATATTGTCAAACTCAGAAAGAGAGTCTACTTTTCTTAAGACTGAGGACAAAAGCTTGATTGAAAGCTTCAGATTCTTAAGCGATTCTGGTATCTGAGCTGATATCAAACTGAGCCTGGATGCCAAGTGCAGAAATCTGGAAATTGTTACGAAGATTGTAAGCCTGCGTTGTAAAGTAAGATCTGGAGACTCAATTGAGAGATTGTACTCAGATCTGGAACCAATCATTGATCTCACTTCATCAAATTTCACTCTTGATTTTTCCTGATCACACGCATTGATAAAGAACTCGAGCTGCATCAATTTCATATTGACCAAGTCATCGTACTCGGAAGCTGCACCTGTGTATGACGTTTTAAAAAGAATTCCACAGTTCTTTAAATTAAGCGGAAGTTGGTCAACTTCATCACCTTCGAGAAGGCAACGACATAACAAAAGCTCAACATCAAGAAGGTCGCGTGGGTTGGTAAATGAAGAGCGCTTGAATTCCTCAATAAGCACCCTGCAACCAAGATAGAAGCCCGCGTGACATAATTTTCTAACTATTCCGTGGAATATTGAAAAGTGAGCTGATAATTCGGGCTCTTGTGCAAGCTTTAGCCACTCAAGGACATATTTCTCAATTTTATTCAAAACAGAGAGCTCTAGTATGTCTGCCTTGAAACTATTCACAAGTATTCCCGCGGTGAGAATGTATTCGTGGCTCGTCTTAGGAGACGTAAATCCCATGAGGCTTGATTCAACACCAAATAATTGAGATACCTCGTATCGAGTTGCAAGCAGAAGCTTTTTGGGTAAGCAGGAAATGATATTAAAAACCAAGTGATGGTCTTCTTCGCGCAATCTTGACTTAAGTGGTATCAAAAGTTCATGGAATATTTCATTTTGGATTGCTGACTCAATAACCAGCTTACCACCAAAGAAAAAAGAAAGTAGCTCTGGGTCAAAGGATAAACATGCTGCTACCATCTCCGGAACTCGTTTACTATCGCTTTTCGTAGGTACCGCACTAATGTAAGCCTTGGCGAGTGAAACAGCCTTTTTGTACGCTTCAAGATCAAAGAGGGCACAAATCGAATATTCAATTCTGTTTTTCAAGTGGCACTCGGTCTCTTTATTTTGACAGAGACATAAAACGGCTAAATCTAGCTGAAAAGCTTCATGAAAACCATCGATCAGTTCGTAGGTTCTCGAAAAATTGAAACAAAGACAAGATAGACTTTGAATATTATCAACTTGTTTTTCTCGGATCAATATAGAAGAAAGTAGAGGGATCAAGTTTTTCAAACACTGGAGAAAAATAACCTCATTTGTCAGGGCGGATTTAAGGAATGTCACGCAACTTTCTAGAATCAAAAAGTGAGAGTTGCTTAGATTTTTGTTTGGAATTGCTTCCAAAATAGGATATATATCAGAAATAGTATCGAGACAAATATCAGCACTAAGGAGGAAATTCTTGACCAGTTTATGATTTGTATGATCAAACTTTAGAGGGGCGAAGTTTTTTCTTGTTTCATTCGTTGGATTTGGGGGAACTTGCAACATGGATACATGGGTCAGCTTCGCAGAAGTTTTTTTATCCGTAAGGTTGAGACACAGGGAGTGTGTCTGTCTGAGTTTTTTCAAAATGGGGGAATCAGTAGAGCCAGGGATTTTCGATAAGGTATCATGAAGATCACGCACAAAAGGGGTCAAAAGCAAATCAATAATCGGAGGTAACTCGAATGATATTTTGGAATTTGTAAGAGCCTGGTACTGAATAACTTTCAACTTTAATGCTGAGATTGCCAAATGAACTTGTGAGTTTGAAGACTTGGCACCGATGAACTCTGCCACCTTAAGGAAACCAGAGAGCATTTTCAAGCCATTTAGATGGTATTTTATGGAAGAGGACGCATCGCAAAGCAACAAGCAAGAGTCAAAGTTTGAGCCTCCCAAAAAAAAACACGCCACTTCCCATAAAAATGAAGCATCTGAGGACGATTTATTTTTGACAATGGATTGGACTTTGGAGGAAATCATTTGCAACATAGATTGGATGACAAAGAAATGGAAAGATATAACAAGAGGAAGCAGGAAATCAACTCCCGGTGACACTCCTTTCAAGAGAGTTCCATGCGATGGGATATTCGACAATATTCCCGATGTGAGCACATTGTAGATAATGGAGAGCTCCTCGAGGGCAAGTTTATACAACATCTTTGCGTTCAAGAAGACCACATAGTGCTGGTGACGCTTCACCAAGGTCACTTTTTCTTCGTGGTTGGTTGTACCAATGTAGAGACATCTGAATGCCAATGACAAGTTTTCAAATTCTGTTGTCTCTTTTTTGGCGCAAAATAGGTTGACCAAGTCCCGAGCACTTTGTAGAGGCGAGCCAATTTTGACACCTGTGTTTGTAGGTAGATTAGTTGACAAGGGCGTCAATGATGACCTGTCTGGTCGACGAAGATATGCATTTAGAATAGCTTTCAAGTCATTACACGAAGCGCCGTTCATGGAGACAATTGTTGAATTCTTTTTTTTTTTTTGTAGAACTAAACTTTGTGTGTGCTAAAGAAGTATACAAATAAACTGCATGGTGAGGATCAGTTTTCGCGTATGAAGGCTAGATGGCAGATCCCGGTAGAGTTGTGCTGGGCCAAGCCGCGCAGAGAGCAATACAATTGTAAACATTAGCCTAATGTAAGCAGAATCTCAATGCACTTATAAACAGTGGGAAGGGGGAAAAACGAATACAATTAAATATTATCATTCAGATCAATAAGGGAAAGAAACCATACATGATGCCAGAAGCGCATTAAATAGACGGGGTTTTGGAAAGAGCTACACAGTCTGTTGGATAAGGTCACGTGCGACAGGACCAGCAAACCTCGCTGCATTCAAGAGGCCTCAAGTGACTGAGTGCACAACCTTCTAACGTCTTGCCTGACAGTATATTACGATAAAAATCCACTCTTGGGGGTTTCATTAATAAGAAGTCGCCTAAACTATTAAAGCGCTAAAACGGAAAGAAAAAGTTTCGTTTATTGCCGGAAACCGCACTCATCAAGCCTCGCTCTTCTTGTCCGAACCTTCTGACCTACATGACGCCAACTTCGGTGCTACTCCAGAATGCCATTCGAACAGATCTTGGTAACATTTTCAAATCTTCAATGGCACGTGTCAGCTCCCAGGCTATGATACTTACAGCTGGCTCGAAAGATCATTCCTCAGGGCTTCATGGAATGACTCTTTCATCGGTGTGTTCTTTATCTGTACACCCAAGCCCTCTCTTGCTGTTTAACTTACATTTACCAAGCTATACTTCCAAAACTTTACATGACAATAATGGCACATTAGGGCTTCATTTGATGCCTCCAACTAAAAAATCGGTCATGCTAGGAAGAAAATTCGCTGGAGGAATCAAGAGAGATCCATCACATTTCGATGCTGCAAATCAAGACAATGATATTTTTCATGAGATGACTACTCCGTTCAGTGGGCTCGAAGATGGATATTCAATGCATAAGATGTGTGGCGGGATTTCTGTTCCGATCTTGAAGGAGCTGGAAGTGGTCTTTCTTTGCACTAAACATAGGGTTTTTGATGTAGAGAATCACGAATTGTGGGTAGTCAAAGTGAACGATATTTTATTTCCTAATAAAAAATTTACCCCGGTGGCTTCGGGCGGCCTCCTATATTATCAAAGAGGGTTTCATCAAGTGGGAGAGCCGCTTTCGGAATAGAAATTAAAGACAATCTAGAGATCGCATTAATATTTTATTGTATATAGATTACCATTAATGAGACATTTTGCATGCGATTTTTTTTTATTTTTTTATTCATGTTGACTAGCCATCTTCATCGATACCATTAGAAAAGCCTTCTAGCTCTTCGCTCAACTTAACAGAATTCTCCATTATCTTGGGTATAATTCTTTCGATGCGATCATGTACCCTCTTTTGTCTCTTTTGAATTTTCGACATCAAAGAATATTTTAGACCTTTAATTTCTCCATTCAATTTGACAATTTCATCTCTTTTAGACCGTAATTTGCTTTCTGTTTTCTTCAATTTAGTTTCAGCTGCGAGCTTTTCAACTTCAATGCTTTTCACGACCATTTTCATTCTGTTCGTGTTTTGTTCATACTCATGAATTGAGGATTCAAGTTCAGCAATCTTCAGCTCCAACTTTAATTCTTCACTTTGGTATTCCACTTCGAAATTGTCATTGTTATATTTGAGATCGATGATTTGACGCTCAATTTCTTTAATCTCATTTTCCAATTGCGTGACTGAATTCTGCAAACCCTTCAATTTGCTACCGATTCTTCCCTCATTGGATTGGGTGACCCCATACTTGTATATTTTAGATTTCAACACGTCAATTTGACGTTTTAAGTCAGCGACTCTCTTGCTTTCATCTCGTTTAGATTTCCTGAAGAGGGCTCTCGCTTCGCCTAAGCTGGAAATAGTATCAAGCAAACTTGACTGGAGTAGTCCTATGGCTGAAGAGTCCCGCGTTTCGTTCAGGGGCATTGAATTATCACGGGAAGTCGTGCTCACAGCATGAAATCCAACTAGTAATTCGTCCCCAAAGAATTCAATTCGGAATTGCCGCAGAGCCGACAAGCCATAAATGCTAATGTATACTTTGTCAACACCAGCTTCAGCGGGTTCTAAAGTATAGACGTCGACAAACATCCAGGAAACGCCATTTACACGGACTGAGAGACTAGATTTTAAGTTCTCTAGACGCGAGAGATCCATTAGTTGAAATACAATTTTTGACTCGTCTGCGGCCACGAGAGCTAAATCGAGACTTTCCAGAGAGGGGATACCAGTATCCATAGATTCATTTCTAAGAGAATGTCCAGAGAAAAGTAGGGGATTCACAATCAAAACTTTTATCGCGGCTAGCCATGTCCAGATTGGTTGAGTAGAAATAATGAAGTATTTGTCCATTATCGTGGTAGATGGAGTGGTTGCACTATTTGACCTTTTCCGGTCCACGATTGTCCTATTATGGCTTTGCTTAGAGCCGGCAACGGGTGTCTTGGTTGATGGTGGTTTCATGCAAAAAGTCTTGAAGTTTTCTGCCGTAATCGATGTTTTTGAATCACGCAACGGAAATTGTAGGGATTTCTCCGCTATTTGAGACGTCAATTTGATTTCATAGGGCCCTGGATTAACTGATGGATGAGTTCGGGGCTGGTCCATATTTATAACGACCACCGACTCTGAAGAAGAGTCTCGGGGTAGACTGGACATTAAACCTCCCTTTTTAAATCCACCGTAAGGAACGTCGGGGGTCAAACAAGACAAATGATCTAGTGTTTTGGAGTAATCCTTCAATATGAGTATTCGCTGTAAATATGGTGAAATGGTCAAGCTAATGACATGAATGCATAGTACCAAGTAGGCAAAATTTATGATGATAGAAGCTTCCCTCAATATAAAAGAAAGCCGTTGAATGGAATTCTCTCCAAGAGCGAAGTATCTGACAAAGAGTTGAAAAATCATTCTGCTTGGCCATGTCGCCTTTGAAGAAAAGATCTTATTTTCAATGTAGTACGTGCTTTTCTTCGACGACATGAAATCGTTGGGCGAAATAATCGATGGGTTCAGAATAAGCGAGTCAGATAGACGCTCAGCGGTATGGTCTTCAAAGTCACTATTTTGGGACAAGATTATGGAAAATATGCTGGAAAGGTCTTCTAGTACAGCAGAAGTGTTCAAGTTCGACATTCTATCTTTGATATAATTTGCGGCAACGACGAAGGAAAACCCTGTAATGAAATTAGCAAAACTGCTTGGAATTGATCGGGATTCTGATTTAGTTGACCCGTTCAAATGGGTATTTTGCCCGTTGTTGGTCGTAGTCGTTGTTGTGATACATCCAGCATTGTTCGCATTATTGGACACAACCGAAACATATGTGGTGGAGCCGGTCGCGTAAGTGCCCACGAGCCTGCTAGCAATGATAGATTTGGCTAATACAATCAAGTATTGAAACCATTCACGAGGTAAGGTGTAATGACATATCAACAATATGAACGAATTGATAGAGAATAATTGTAGGAATTCCCCAAGCAACTCAGATCGATAGTATGAGTAACGAGTCTTGGAATGAGCTTCCAAATTAAACTCTATACCTTCATTTGCTTGTAAGAAGTAACGGGCAATGTACTTCCCAGCAAGAGATTTGAATGAGCCCAGAAGGATATAAGATATGAGAACAAGACAACTGAAGCTCTGGGGTAGCAGCAAAAATACAAATATAAGAGCCACAACATCATATCCGGGCTTAGGTTCTAATATAGCATTGTAAGAAGCACTCTGACGTGAGAAAAACAGGTTCAGATCCTGGTCAGGCGATACCTGTGAGCCACCATCGGGTCTTGTCAAGCTCTTGACCTTGTTGGCAGCAATGGCAGCAGCTCCTGCTCCAGTTAGCGAAAAAGGTGGCGGTGGAATTTGCTGATCAGTTTCTTCTGTTACTTTTGAAGCTGATTTCGTAGGTGGGATACCACCCGGCATAGTTGCAAAAGAGACAGAAGAAGGATGTATCTTTGTATGCCCTATAGTCTTATTTTTTGGGGAAAAAAGGCTTTATGATGTATTGCAGTACTATCCGTTTTGTTCTATGAATTAGCCAGTTCCCAGCAAGTTATCCAGAGGCAAAAACAGGGCTGTTTGCCGTGTTCGAGCAGAATGTGTCTTTGTGAATATGGGTTTCTACATCGCTTTTTCATTGCACGCTTTTTTTTTCCATCCATGCTTGTGCGAGTATAGACGCACTACAACCGGCCCTTCAGCCCATGCAGAGAGACCAGCTTGGAATGAACGAAGGAGTGGGCAAGAATTTCAGTACCTACTCAACTACTATATCTAAGTTTATGGTTTTGGATTTATTCCCAACTCTTTTTAGATTGTGCCTCTTTCTTTTTTTTGTTTTCCACATCATGGTCGTCAGCTTGCTTAGCCCTATTCGATCCATTTCGAAGCGCGCCTTGCGTCTTCGGTACAACATCGCGTGCATACTTCTACCGCGAGGCCCAGAGCAATCTATCTGAGTTGGGCTGAAAAGTCCATTCATGCCAGTGAAAGTTCCGGAGAGAGAGTAAAGACTCTCTTATTTTCTAAAAAGAAAAAAAAAAAGGCAAATAATTGATGAATGAATACTATTTTGGGTAAACCTAAGTTACGGAGTCAATTTACGAAAAAAATAAAATTCAGAAAATCAAAATAAAATTCCGTTGAGGTGTTGAGGGAATCTAGAGATTTTTGTGATCGGTGTTGGAGGACATGGGTATTAGGCACATAGTGCTTCACGTCCTCAGTGACAAAGCAGCCACATAACGGCCGATTCTTGACAAAAGTTACTCAAAACCTTTATTTTTAGACTGAATCAGACCTCTGAAAATGTCAAAGAAGTCTACACCAAAAAATCATCGCTTTTCTTTTCTTTATTTTCTCTTTCTTTCTTTTTTTTTTTTTTTTTTTTTTTTCCGCAAAGATCGGTGATTGCCCGTCTCCGCTTACTTCCGTCTTTTCGCCTACTTCCATTGCCGCGGCTTCTCTAGAAAAGAGTGCGTGCAGCCATGTCTAATCTTATTTACATACTATGTGTGACGGATCCATTGGAACTTTCCTGGAACAGCTTTAAGCCAACATTATTTCATTATTACAAATCATTACATATTTAGAGATACGACTGATAGCATCACTTTTATTATTATTTATATTAAATGTGAGCACTGAGTGAATTCAGACTAAGCCTTGTACACAGCCCGCGAAAACTCGGGTGCTCTTAACATTAGTGAAGACTGGTCCGTCCGAAAACCTGGCTCTATAAATACTCTAATTTCGCAAAATGTAAAAAATAAGATTCTTGCAAGGCTGCCCGACTCCACTATTTGTTTAAAGTTATCCAGGATCTCCTTCCAAGCATCCAAGATTATTTATAATTATCAGAATTATAACTTTGTATTCACATTGAGATTCCGAGTTCGAGATCCCTGTATTATCGCAATGCATTTACACTTCCTAGCCACATTTGCAGCCATTATTCTGCCTATTCTTGGAGCTGAAAGGGGGTCTAAAAATTCACAGGAAAGCACAAAAGCAAGCACACAAATAGACAGTGCATCAAGTTCCGGGATTGATGTAATATTCTTTAAAAATGTCGGTTTCACTGGTTATTATTATGATGTCGCGACGATTCTGAACCCTACATCCAGTTCATGTTCTTGTACGCTTTCCGACTCTTTCACGATATTCGAGGGATCTAATGCTCCATTGGATGAAGAGCTTTCAGTTCACTTCCGTGGGCCGTTATCTTTGAAGCTGTTTGGAGCGTATACGGCAAATGACTCCTCGAGTGGCACGTGGAACCGACTGTCATATTATAACGCTGATAATCAAACTTCGACCAACATTACATTTTTAACTCACGCAGGAGAAGCTTCGACATGCTTGGGATCTGCGCTAACTTATGCCAGCAGTAATGGTACTGGGCTTGCGAGTTCTTCAACCATTTTGCAGTCTGATAACTTGATCAACTCTAATGAAGAATTTATCATTTTCTCGGGAATGTCTTGTCCGGATTCAGGGATTTCGAAGTCATGCGGTGTTTATAGAAGTGGAATACCAGCTTATCACGGGTTCTCGGGTACAACAAAGATGTTTTTGTTTGAATTTGAGATGCCAGAAGCCAATTTGACACTGGAGTACTATTACAACATGCCAGCGATTTGGTTTTTGAATGCCAAAATCCCAAGAACATCTCAGTACGGATCAGATTCTTCTTGCTCTTGCTGGAATTCAGGCTGCGGTGAAATTGACATATTCGAGGTGATGAATTCTTCAACCACCTACCAACTCTACTCAACCATCCACGACTACCAGGGCACAGGCGATATCAACAACGGAATGCAATCCCATGGGCAATTTTACAGGGACACCAGCTCGACAATGAAGGGGGGAGTTGTGTTTGGCACTGATGGTACTATTTCTATTTTCATGCTGGACAGTATCGAGTTCTCTGCTTCTTTGCAAGTCAGTTCAGTTTCAACGTGGATTTTGCGTAATAAGGAGGTCACCAATACGTTGTCAAGTGTGACGATGGTTACTTCTTCAACGGCATCCAAGAAATCTAACGGTGATATTGGCATTGACCAGAGGTGGGCTGTCACGCTAATGCCATTGGTATTCCTGTTTCTCATGTATTTCTAGACATTTAAAAGCATTGATAGTTTCATTAAGAGCAATAAAAGCTCGCAGTTTTTGTTGTAGCAAAGAGAAGTCTCCTTTTGGATCAGCGAAGTGTATATTATGGATGGAGAGTCTGTCTCCCAATGAATGCGTTCAGTATCACTTGGTTTAAGTATAACACGACTACTTTCTTGAATTCCTTCTGATTTTGATTCATGTATGTCTTTGATTAATTCCGAAATCCTTTTTCTGTATAATATCTCGATATCGGAACTAAAATCTTTAGGTGCCTTAATTGCACCAATGACAGACGAACTTTTATGTCTATATTTCAGGGGGATTGGAAAAAAACGCTTGCGACCAAGGAAATTGATGTAGTCTTTATTATTGATAACGAAGCTAGCAGGATTTTGTCCTGAGATAGGCTTTTCTAGCACAGGCATAAGATAGTAAGATTTTTGATCCGGGATCTTTCTCACTACCACTTGGACCATATTGCCCATGGGAAACCTGCTTTTCGAAATATCAAGACGCGTATCCAGCAAGGATTTCAAAAAAGGATTCTCACCCAAACTTTCGACATTGTAGTAGCCATCTAAGTATAATTCTGAAGTGTGTCTTTTATTGACTCCTCTAATCCATTTCACTGGGTTTTTGAGAAGCGGATGCTGTAGGTATGTACGAGACATGGCTTAGAAAATGGATAAAATGTTTTTCCTGTGGACAACAAGAGTTCTAAATATGAAGGGTGGGGGTTTCTCTCTTTCTTCTCTCTTTCTTTTGTTCTTGAACACTAGTTCTAAAGGGAAATAAACACACGAAATGGTTTCCTCGAAATTAAGATATATACAGACAGTGATCCTCTCAGAAGATCTGCGATGTTTATACGCAGAAGATGGGATGAGGGTGTCTTACAACCTCGGGTAGATTGAAAATTGTATCTGAAACTTGCAAATCGGATTTTTTTTCTCACTACTTTATTCTTTTTTTTTTCTCTTATTACTCAAAACTCTATTTCTGCTATTTCTTCTTATTCACATTATTACAGCCATTATTCTCTGCATTATATATCTACCTTCCCCAGCTTCTTTCCAGTACATACCATGTACATCTCTCTCAGTCTTTCCCGACATGCCTTTGGCTTTATTCTTTCCACTCTTGTAAAATTATCTTTGAGTTTTTGGCACAAAAGGCCATCTTGAGAACCAGAAAAGTACTTCATCACCAAGGAACCGTTTTTTTGAAGAAGTCTATTTGCAAGTATCACCACACCTTCACAGATATCCATACTGGCAAAATGGTCAATTTCACCATTCCCACTTGAGTTGCACATCATGTCACTCAATACCACATCAAGTCCTTCTTCTGCAAAGAACTCATCAATCTTTTTGTGTGTCTTGCGAGAGAAGATATCTCCCTCTAAAAAGTGAGATCCCAATGGCGGTGAACAGTCTATCAAGTCTACACCAAGAATTTTCGGAGTGATTTTGAATTTCGCAGATCGAGCAAGAGCTACCTGAGTCCATGCCCCCGGAGCGAACCCGAGATCCACAATATTTCTAGTAGATCTTTTGAAAATTTTAAACTTCTGGTCTATCTCAAGAAGTTTATAAGCCGCCCTTGATCTATACCCATCAACAATGCTTTGCTTCGTGTAGGGATCGGCGGATTGCCTATCAATCCACATTCGTGAAGATGCGCTTGCCTTTTTGCGAAGAGCACAAATGTTGCTAGGATGAAAGACAAATTTGTGCCCATTACGTAGGAGGTTTAGATTTGAGGACTTAAAAATTAGAAACATCTTCTTGATTATTTGTATCTGGTGATGTAGTAGATGGATCTGGTTTCTCTCGCTTCGCACACAACGACGTCAACTATGGGCCAAATATGAGTTGATGTGCAGAGGGCGATATGTCAACTGGGGCGTACAGATTCCTTTACAGCAAAAAGTTTTTAATCAATGCCAAATTAATGTGTTTTTTTTTTTTTGAATTATGCGGCTTTCTAGGAATGTAGAATTGTGTATTACATGCTGATCAGTGATGCCAACATCCAAACACCCATATTTCTTAACTAAGTACGAGCGTTGTCCTGCATCACTGCTCGATGCTCATCATAGAACATTGGTATTTTTTTTCTCACTCACAGTGTCTAGAATTGGCATATATTTACATTCAAATTTGCAAATATGGATTTATTAAAAAGGCTAAAAGAAAATCCCGCAGAAATATTTCGTCTCGCATCAGAAACAGATATAATTGACGAGATAAATGGTATCACAAAATCCCTTTTAGACCCCATAGCGAAAGACCATTCTGTGCTTGATGAGATATACACTGAAGGCCTCGACTCCACTCAAGTTTGGGGTCAAGCCCAGATGATTCTACTGAACGTTGGTGAGACATATCTCTTCAATGAAATTCCTAAACTCAGAGAGACTTACGGTGTTGAACCTGAAGATTCAGAGGATGATGAGGATGAGGATAAGGATGATGAGGATGAAGAAGATGCAGAATCTAAAGCTGAAGATGAACAGCTCAAAACAGATAACGTAGGTGAATCTGATAAAGGAGAAGACGAGGATGTGGACGAGGAAGAAGAAGAAGAAGAAGAAGAAGAATTTTATCTGTTCAGTGATAATGAAGGCAACTCAGATGGCGAGCTTCTGCAGGATGAAGAACCTCTGGATGCGGAGTCAGAAAAGACAAAGGTGCCATCGGATGATGAATCTGCAGTCCCAGAAAAGGACGCTTTCGGTCTTAATGATGGCTTCTTCGATATCGACGAGTTCAACAAGCAAATAGTGGATCTCGAAGATGAAAACAACGATAATGATGAAGAAGAAGTTGACTTATTTGCTGATATGAGCGAGGCCGAGGATGAAGAAGAGCAACAAGACATGGATTACTACGATGAGTTTTTTGATAAGCCAGGTAAAACCAAATCTCTTCCTACATCTAGAGAATCTTCCACTGGTGATAAAGATGAAAATGAAAATGAAGAGTCCGGAGGTGAACTAGAAGACAACGAATACGAACAAGCAGTTGATGGTGCCATGCTTGATTTATTCGCGGAAGCGGATGAAGATAAGCCCCAGTCTTCTAAGAATCTATCATCTTTTGAGAAGCAACAACAAAAACTTCAAGCCGAAATCTCCGAGCTTGAAGCCGAGCTTATTGCCGAGAAGAAATGGACCATGAAGGGTGAAGTTAAATCAGGTGATAGACCTGCAGACTCCCTTTTAAATGATGACGAGGCGCCCAGCTTGGAGTTCGACCGTACTTCTAAACCTGTTCCCGTGATTACCGATGAAGTCACAGAGACTATTGAGGACTTGATCAAAAGAAGAATCAGAAACGACGAGTTCGATGATTTGCCCAGAAGACTCATAACCGATGTGGGAAAGTTTGTACAGAAGAAAAAGACTGAAGTTTCTGACCAAAAAAGCGCCAAATCATTGGCTGAAATTTATGAAGACGAATATCATGGCGTGGAACCCGAGGACAAGATATCAGAAGAAGTTCAAGCTGCTCATGAAGAAATCAGTGACTTGTTCACAAAACTTAATTACAAACTCGATTCCTTGTGTCTGGCTCACTATATTCCAAAACCCAATGAATTCAAGAGCATTGAAATCAAGGTCTCTGATGCCCCAGCATCAATTACTATGGAAGATGCTCAGCCTTTGCATGTCTCTGACGAAGTGAAGCTAGCTCCCCAAGAAATTTATAAGATCGGTGATGATAAGCCAAAGGCGGACGGTGCTCGTGGAACTTCGCAAGTGCAATTGAAATCTGGATTATCTTATTCGAAGGATGAGCTCGACCGTGAAGACAAGCAAAGATTGAGAAGGGCCAAGAAAAGGGCCAAATCTAAGCATTTCAATGAATTGAAGGAAATAAAGGAACAGAGGGAGAAACAGAAACCGAAGGATGAGAAGGAAGGGGACAGGAAGAGACAAAGAGTTGGAGATGTAGTGGATACTTTGTCGAAGGCTAAGAATTTGACGGTGATCGATAAGAAGGGTCAGCTACGCGATGCTCAAGGTAACCTTAAAAAATCTTCGGGTGCGCAAACCTCAAATGACTTTAAATTGTAATAATCACAGAAATAGAGAAGTAATATTGCATATATGAGAGAATTTTCCACAGTGTGTGAACTATATATCCAAACATAGGATCAGGAATTTGTCTTCCTTTAAATGAATGATGGAAATATTGGACACTAAACCTCATTACGAGTGAGGAGCTTTTACTACTCACCACAAAATCCTTGCACAGCAAGATTTCGAGAAGTTATTCCAAGGAGGGGATAAGAATAATTCGTTTAGTTCGTTAAGTCGAGACAAGATTTCGAATAAGACAAGTAATCTGTTCTTTGATAAAATTTTTTGAAGTGTTTTCGCACCCTTCTGTATGAAAACGATTTGAGTCCGATGTGTTCTTACTTTCAGCTTGGAAAGGTTGAATTTGAAGCTATAATATTAAATAGGCCAATATTAAAAAATTTAATGAAATCATTGAAAGCGTCATACAAAATTTCCATTTTTTGTATTGAATTGTTCTTCATTTCAGTTGGTGTGGGAACTTATATTTACTCGTTAAAAACAATCGTTTGTGACTGATCAATTCGTTTTCCAGCAGCCAAAAGCACATCTATCGTTCTTTCGTGCTCAAACGAAATTTTAAGTTTATCTTAACAAAAGCTGTTTGTCGTATAAAATAGTATTTCTAGAAAACTTTTAGAACAATAGTGATGAAACGAGTTAAGCGCTATGAATGGGTTGACGTGGTATTTAATTAAATCCTACAACGTGGATATTGTCATGTAGAGTAAGATACACACGCGCAGACAAGTACCAGCACATTCAATCACATAAAAACCCGGGCTTTTTCCCACTCAATGATGAAAAAGCACTCTTATTTTAGCTAATTTTGCTCCTTATTTAGTTTACAAGTTTCAATCTATTGTCTTTATCTTTACTTAAGTTATCTCACTCAATTTCAAGTCAATCAATCTCAAGTCAATCACTATACTTTCAAACTACCTTAATCAATCCTTCGCCTTCTACTATCAATCTGCATATTTATCCACTTATTTGTGACAGATATCCTATCTTTTTCTTTTCTTTTGAGTCACCCTATTTCCTGGCTATCTTAGCAACCAGAAAATTTAACGTAGAAACTTAACCCGAAAACTTAATTAGATTGAAAAATACCATACCACATCACTTATATAATTTACAGTTTTTCTAAATGAATAACTCCCAACACTCTGCTTTTTACGTAAAACATAGAACAAGTTTCATTCTAAGGCCATATGCATCTGGAAAAGATCAGCATACTAAAAGAAAAATTTAGAAATATATGGTGACTTTAGAAGACAATGCACCGGTTAGAATACCATCTTTTAAATCCGAAGACATTAATTCAATTTGGTTTCAGCAATTTAGTTTCCATATTTGGATGCAAATTTCAAAAGGTTGATATCTGAAGAGTTTCAGTATCTTTCTGGAAGGGAAGTTTTGTTCGTCGTTCGACCTAATTTACATGATATGAACGACCGTCATCTATTCCTTAAATTATGTTCCTGTTGAATGAAAGTCAGTTAATTCGAGATGTATTCCATATAAAAGTCTTTATATTCAAGCTAAGATAGAATATTTCAAGATTTAGAAGTATATGTTTTCTGTTATATATAAAACAAATTTATATCACTTTCCAGTGTAATGTACAAGGTGGACAAAGAAGAACTTCACAATAGCCCTAATAACAATGGTCCAATCAAACTCACGTAACCTGCTCTTAATATACTTCTATTATGAAATTAACGAGCAATAAAAGTTGCCCCTTTCAAAAGACAATGCAGTATAATGAGTATCCACAATCGCAGGTGAATGACTTTCCCGCGGGGTAGTTAGTATTCAGTAATCAACTCCGTACATTTAAAGACCCCGAATTATAGATTTAAATTCATCTCCTATCTTGTTTCTTTATAAAAGTTTTTTTTTTTTTTATTCAAAATCATGAGTCACTTATGGCGTAGGCTTCAGAAAAAGATTGCAAGACCGTCCTTGAAAGACAATGACTTTCTGTGGGTGGACCCAAAATCGAAATCTAGCGCTGCACAAACACCAAATAGTCGTTCAAACGATTCTATGATAGAATCCACCAGTGAAGAGTTGAAAGAACTGGATCGCTTATCGTCGTTCTCTAAAGATACCGAAGAAATGTTTGTTGATAATAAACTCGTCAAAAGCACATATGCCTCAATGTATGACTACCGAAACAAGATGGGCTACAATTTATTTCTTGAGGAGAAATCCACTCTTTTGGAAGATGATCCGACTTACCTTGTATTCAAAGACGGTATCTTTAAATGGGAATCTCCAAGAGACAAATTACACAATGTATTGACAGTGACTATCTTGATGACGACTAAGTTTCTAGATAGGTATATTTCCCGAAAGCAACAGAAAATGGAACGGAACCCTTTTTTCAAAGAGCAAACAATGATATTGGTACTTGGTAATCGAAAGCCGTGGTTTGGGTATATTGACAATGTATACTCCAAGAAATGTGACAATAATTCGGGGAATATCGAAACTCCAAAAATTCTCAAAGTATTTGTCAAAATCTATGATTGGGACCACCAGCCGTTACCAGACTCAGGAAGCTTGAAAGATTTGAGAATCTTACCGGTATCTGCGGGTATAAGTCGGGCATTCAAAGCAATGACAAATATACGGGACAGTCTGATTCAAAACTTGGTTTTGGGAAACAGTACCATCGAAAGTTCGTTTCTGAAAACGAAAATTGCATTTTCCGAATTTAACTTCAACGATTCCCGGAAAGAGGCAATAAAGCATGCGATGGGTAATTCAATAACCATTCTACATGGTCCGCCGGGAACGGGGAAAACAAGCACTATCGTTGAAATAGTTTCCCAGCTCTTAAAGAAAAAGATATTCCCGATATTAGTTGTTGCTGCTTCGAATACAGCTGTTGATAATATTGCCGAAAGATTATTACCAAAATACAAAGACTCTTTGTTGAGAATCATCGCTGGGCTAAGGGAAGTTGAGTATGATGATAATCATTGTTTCGCAGACGTATGTCTCCATAATATTGTCTATGATGCCATGCCGACACATATTCAAGTTCTCATGAAGAAATTGCGGGATTCAGGCTCATTCATCACGGCAGAAGATTTCAAATCCATTCTAAATGCTCGAATTCCATTTTCGGATAAAACCGTTGCTTACAGTAAGGTAATTCTTACTACAACTGTGGTTGCGGGGGGTCCACAACTCAAGAGAATCCGCAAAATGCCAGTTTTAATTATGGATGAGGCAACTCAATCAGCTGAGTACTCGAGTTTGATTCCGCTTTCCTTTCCAGGAATAAAGAAGATAGTTCTCATTGGTGATCACAGGCAATTAGGGGGGTATGCAGAAATATCTGATTTATCAATCTCTTTATTTGAAAGAATCATTGAAAATGGTGCGGACAAGCAAAATTTGATGCTTAACACACAATACCGCATGCATCCTTTAATTAGCGAGTTTCCAAGAGAGAAGTTTTATGATGGATTACTAAAGGATGGCGTAACAGCGACCGAACGTGAAATTCAAGGAATTCCATTAAACCCGGTTGTATTTTGGGACACTTGTGGGAAACATCCTGAATCTTTCGCAACTGTAAATTTCAATGATGAAGAAAGCTATAGTTATTGCAACGTGGGTGAAGTGGAATTTGTTCGAAAGATCTTAGTTCACTTAATTCACAAGAAAAGGATCAAGGGGTCCAGAATAGGGGTCATTTCGCCCTATGGTGGACAGCGCAACCTAATCTCTGCAACGTTAATGAAAGACAAACAGATTAACCCGTCTTCAAGGTCAGTTCGGGTCAGCGAAGATCGGGAAGCATTTACGCGCTCGGTACCGGTCACTATAAACACAGTTTCTGATATCATGGTTGCTTCCATAGATGCTTTCCAAGGAAGAGAAAAGGACTTTATTATTATATCCTGTGTCAGATCCAACGAAAAGAACAGGATTGGTTTCTTGAGTGATAAGAGAAGATTGAATGTCGCATTAACCAGAGCAAGGTATGGGTTGATACTTGTCGGAGATTTGGAATGTTTGAGAAAAGGCGACCCCTTATGGAAGAGCTATATAGGGTCTTTGAAGCTGAAAAACTCGGTTTTGAGAAGCACCGATTTTGAATATGATTGAGTTTTGGAATTGGCAAATAATATGAATGCTTTTTAAATTTACTTTTTTAAAGTCTTGAAGAATCGACATGGAGTCAATTTCGAAAACATGGAAACATTTTTCAAATGAAGTTAATTTCTGTTAATATTTTCATAAAACATGGATTTGAGCAAAACTAAATAATCGCAGAAAAAGATAGAATTATTGTTTGTTCAATATTCCCTTTATATCTTTTTCAAGTTAAAAAGGTTCGTGAGAAATCTATTCCTTCCAGGGCACTAAACATTTCTTAGCAAGTATTAAAAGAAGGGCCACATCAATCTCAGATAATAATCAAGAATGCGTACTTCCCTATAATGTGTTACAGAATTTATAAAAATACTTCGTGTTCTTCAGACCATGGATTGTCCCAGCGAAAAAATGAAGTGTATTGAAAACAAAAAAATATCATCGCTTCAATAGTGAATTGCTCACGCTTCACAAAATTCTTGGTGGTACTCACGGGATTTACCCTAATGTGAAATCATCTTCTACAAATTCATCAGTATCCCTTCACTACAAGAGGGCAAAACGTGGAGTCGTCATGCGCCTCTGTGGGTCGCACTAGTTTTGGAAATGCTGTCTTTTCAGGAATATCTAATTTTCATTTCAAAGACTCAGTATGTTTTGTTCTTCTTTAATGAAAACATTCAAAAGAAAGGGTTGACATTAAATACTATTTTATTTTTTAACATCGTGAATCAGCGTGGTCCTGGGTATGCGCATTGTTGGCTTAACCAACAACCTGAGCTGAATCCGGGGCCACCCGCGATCTCAACGGCAAGCTAAAAATTGACTGCGGTTCCCCACATTTGGGGATATAATGAAGCATGTGCAGCATCCAGCGTTGAAGACGAGGGTAAGGCGGCTCTGTAGTTTTGGCCTGGCTATCGTATTGATTGACAATCTGAGCAATAGACTTCTGATCAGTGTACATCGGAAAGATTGACTGTGGTACGGGCCTGAAACGAAGAGCAAGGTCCCGAAGTAGATGAGCAATGTCCGAAAAGAAGATGCGCAAGATACTGAAAGAGAATAGAGTAGCACACATTGTAAAGATGGGACGCTTCAGGTTTAAGGCGTCCGTCCAAGTACGGCAATCTGCCATGTACTGATTACAGGTGCATTACATCCCCCGCAGTCTCATCATAGGCATTTGAAGGGAAAAACTTCAAAATTTTGGCAATACTATGTTTGTGAGAATAGGCACGTGTGAGCTCTGGTGCCTTCTTTCCCAATTCAGAAGAATATTATGTACATCAGTTGCTTCCTTACCTGGCATAAACGCGTCTTTCGTACACACCAATTTAGTCCCCAAAAAACCATTTAAATGAAACCAAAAGGGCGTGTACCCAGAAAGGCGCCCTTCAATCCAGAGCTTGATAAAAACCTCTTGGGTCCTCCATGAGAGTAATAAAAAAGGCCAAGAATCTGATATTTCGGTCCCATAAAGAAGAATACTAGATTATCGCATTGTTCATTATAAATAGAGCTGACTCTTTTATTGATATGATCTCCTCTTACGTTCCATGGTAGCACTTTGAATAAAGTCTTGTTCACAT
>JAJMAK010000227.1:0-25927 GCA_030572615.1 Metschnikowia lachancei | reverse complement strand
TTTTGCGGGCCATCCAGGTATCCGTCGTTGGCTTGCTGCACTCCAAAAGTCTTATTTTTTCCCTGATCTCAAACGCGTCGTTGAAAATTATGTAAATGGTTGCGACGTTTGTCTCCGTCATAAATCACCTACTTCCTTACCTCATGGTCTACTTCAGCGTCCTACTCATCCCACGGGCCGCTGGACCAACTACGCCACTAACTTTATTACCGGTCTATCTGATGCTTCTTATTACGACCTTACGGTAAATGCTGTCTTGACTATTGTTTGTAAATTTACCAATCGTGCTCATTTCTACCCCGTCCTGTCCCAATTCTCGACTCCCGATTTTATCAATCTTTTCCTTGATCGTTTTCCCGCTTCACAGTCTTCCGTCGTCTATTCAATCCGACCGTGGATTTTGCTTACAAAACCTCCGCCCCCGCTGACCTCCTTTTCCTTACTCAGCTGAGTATTACTGACCGTTACGTCACAGATTTATCCGACTCTTTAGGACAAATCCAAAATATCGTCAAGATGATTAAATTGTTCAAGACCGTCTCTTCCAGTCACCTGTGACGAGACTGGGGGGGTTGTCAGGTGTCCCTGTATATAGAATGCCTGTACTCGGGATGTTGTTATCCGAGTTGTCTCTTTCCAGAAGGTTCCACCATTCTGACTCACTTATGTTGTCACGTTCGTTCCGGAATATAAAGGAGCGAACGAACGCCCAATTGGTTTCAAGGTTTTTGGAACCAGGGGCCAAGTTTTACCCAACTTTCCTGCTCAGCTAATTTAGCACTTGTATATCTTAAATCTACGTCATTATTGTTATTTAATCAGGCTTGTCACCTTATAAACCTGACAAGTTTCAAGTAACCTCCAAAGTAAGCCTGAAAAGCCCATCGAAGCATCATGTGGCTCCTAGTTGCAATTGTGGATAATTCTTGAGTAATATTTATGTATAAATATATGCATACCATAGACCGGTAAATGTATTTTCAAGATTATCACTCTTTATTCATCATGAAGATCACGCTGAGTTTTGCCCTAATATCATTCATGTCATCGATTACCGTACGGGCTAAAGGGTCTTGTCAAAAGATACACCACTTTACTCAAAGCATGATTGCAGTAGGTAATCAATATACAATTCGGGACTATTTTGCTGCTGAACCGATTGCCTTTGAAGATATGACTGGAGAAAACTTTTCGTTGGAAAGGTGCGAACATAATCGAAAAAAAATAGAAAGCTACGCCTCAAACCAGTTACTTCAAATTTATGTCAATATGAGATCTTTCTTCAGAGAAACATACTTTGACTTTGCTAGCTTCGAACCACAGGGCGCAATACTCCAGTCGAAACTTTCAAAGGTACGCATGGCCAATGAGGTGGCCGGGGCTCAAAACCAGGACCTCTCACGCAAGCTCAGGTTTATCCAGCACATGTTCCGGTCCATGGCCGAGGCAATTGAGCCCTTAAGCTACTACAATTCAGTGAAGATACCTAGTCACTACTTGGTATGGGCAATTATAGACCTAAAGATCCGTCTTTTGACAATGCGCAATCTCCAAGGTGAACCAAACTTACACACTAAGGACTATGCTCTCAACTTGCAACGTCATAAAAACTATTTGGTATTCCTAAAGTCCAAATTTGCAGGGCTTGAGGGTGTTTCTTTTGGAACTCAAACTGTTTTTTTTAATCAGGTGACGCAGGTAGAAACTTCACTCCGAGAGTTGAGAACCAAAGAAATTGATACATGAAAAAGGAATTGGTGCACCTTTCGGCGCAAACGAAGCCACAAATGTTAGCTTGTATGAACTGTGGGGCTGTGTAATCCGTTTGGATAAAATTGCTATGTTTCAGTCGTGCTTATATTGAATTACAGCCTTAGTCAGATAGCTTTCAAGCTTGTACAACCAAACTCCTTTGAGGGAATAAATTTGACATTTCCTTTTGAATGACCTCTTTTTAATGAAATGCAACATTAGTATTTCAGGATGCAAAATTTATATTATTTCATCGAAATCGCTACGTAAAGCTGAAGGTTTTGGATTTTTTTTTTACGACTTTAAGTTTCTAGTAATAGATAAAGAGCTGTTTTGTGGATATAAAACATCATTCAAAAGTTAACATGTACATATATTCTTCGTTCTCACCTGGTATCTAGTACTGAGAAAAGGTGATAAGATGCCAAACATCATAGGATGTGGTTCTTTCGACCACAGGACGGTGATTAGAAAGAAATTTTCCGCATTGAAACAATCTAGGATGTGAATCCCCTTTTGTCTCTTCTCAAATTCTAGTGTTAATTATACACCCATGTAATACCAACTTCTGCTGAACTTGGTGGGTATTTCGAAACCATATGATCGGAGAAATTTGGCTCAGGTTTCTATGTTCTCCAATAAATTGGAAGCTATAACTCCCAAAGAGATATTTAGCAATCCTACAGGAAAAAACTAATTTTGACACTTCCAAAAAAGGCCTTTCTAAAAGCGGCACTTGAAATTGGGTAAAATGGTGGAAAAAGTTAATTTAGTACGAAACATTCAGACATTCAAAAATTACAGTCTACGACAATGAAAGCAATAACTTCATTTTCAGGGAGTACTCCAGCCACTAAATAGCATATAACTACTCGAAAACGTGATATAAGTCGAGCGCAAGTATCTTTTTTATTAAAAAAAAAAAAACTTTCAAAACCCAACTTCTCATATTATTTAAATTCAAATACCTCTATAAAATGAGATTGACGTCTACATTGATGTGTGTCATCTTGTCTTTCGCGGTATCAGTTTTCTGCCAAAAGCATCGCATGCGCTTTTCTGACCCCCAAGTATATTTTCCAAGAAATAAGACAAAAGAAGTGGATGATCGTTTGGAAAACTTCATGAGTCGCTTGAAATCTTTTGCTCTTGGGCAGGATTTCGATTCCATTGGATTTGAGTGGCATGGCAACATATTGACAGCTCAACTTGCTGACCTTGAACGTTTGGCAGAAGAGCTTCCCTCCCAGAATTCAATTTCGGTGAAGCTTGAATTTGCCAAATACATGTTCCGTATGATGGTTAAGTATACTCGAAAGTTGAAATTGTGTAGCAATAATAACAGAGTGGATCCCATCTGTCGCTACATCTTCTCCCTCAAGTTGAATTTATTAGCATTTCTGGATTCTTATGGTGTTCCGGACCCCCAAATCCAAGGTTACACCGAGATGGTGATAGGGAACCTTCATAATTTGCCGTTGATGAGGAGTATATTTGAAAAGCTGCACACGTTGCCTCTTCGTTTGAGTTTACAATTTGAGATTGAGCTGATCCAAGTCCAGAAATTGCTTGAAGAAATGGCTAAGCACGTTGGGGAGGAAAATGGTTAATGAGAATGGTTAACGGTTAGATGTAGGTGGTTTGTGTCCTCTCTTTCGGCATTTTCCGCTGGTAGTCTATTGGGTTTTTAATCCTGGAGAATGGGTAACTGACTGCTTACTTGGTGACCGACTTGAATGTGGTTGATACTTCACCATTTCCGTACAGTAGAATAGACACTGTAAAGGGATTAGGCACTGGTAGCTAACTAACAGATATGGTATTAAACATTCTGACGAGCCAAGACAAAGTAGAAACAAAATTATCATTATGGCGTTCGTGGGTATTGCTATGGATGAATGTGGAACATATATGGTCAGGCGAGTCTTTCTGATCTAAATTCAGTTCGGTAGCTCAAACAAAATAGACTAAGACTAAAAGTAATTGGCAACGGTATTCCGGATTTGTGTAAAAAGATATTTCAATTTAAGGTTGTCAAGAAACTGGTTTCAAAATAAGTATGATATAAAACTGCACTAATGTGCACCAATTCTTGATGTTGAATCTCGTTTTGGTGGAGCTTCGCGATGTTCAGTAATGTTTCATGTCGATGAAATGCCCAATTAATAAAGGTTTCTTGTGGAAAAGTTTCTCTGGCTCCTCAGAAAGTTAGGGACTACAGATGAGAATGTTAAAGTGTGGGACATGTGAAATGTTTGGCAAAAACCAGGTGAGCCCACAGTCAATCAATAGCGGTATAGCTTCCATCTGAAGAAGCTCAACCTCTTAGGAAAAGTTATGTATTTATTTTGGTTTTCCAAAGCTATGAAGCCTCAATACTCGGGGTAATTACACATTGCAAAATTTAGTTTTCAGCACGTCTCAGCAGTGTTGTTAGTCATGGGATATTTAACTATCAAGTTGCCCACACATACTGGACGGCCAATGAAGACAAATGACTGCAGCACGACTACAGCCCCTAGAGAGGCTACCATATAAGGCTCTCTCGGTTTTCATCGCGAAAACTTATTGTGGCTTTTTTGGCAGGTATATTTACGAGTTAAAATAGTCTTTGCTATATTAAAAATATTAATATTATTAATATATCATGCGCATTCAACTATTAACTAACAGCACCGCGTCTCGGTGTTCATCCGGCTAGCATCGTGGAAGGCGAGAAAGCCATAAACAAAACCATTGGATACTGTTAAACCGGCAATTTTGACAACTCGTAGTTTACTGCTTCAATTCTCTTATAGGCCTATTAAAATGGATAGGAGTATAATTATAGATACATGGAAATTTAGTCTCTCGGTTGTATGTCTCCATTCTGATTCGTTCTTTTTTTTTTTTTTTGAAGTCGTGCTCTTCTTGGCCTACATCGCAGAAAGCAAAAACCGCACTGGAGAAACCCAACCTTTATTTTTTTGGATCTGACTAAGGGTTTCATTTCATGCGTCTTTCTGAAAGATTTCCAAGGCATTCTTCCAGTAATACATCATGTATGAGAGGGCTAAACCAACTTTTTATCAGGAGACAATATATTCAATGTTAGGTTGAAAGCAACACTGTTTATGATTTTTGTGACTAATCACGCATAAAAATAGGGACATTGTCAATATGTCGTATGTACTACATATTGTACTAAGAAACCTCTGAAAATCCCTGTGGAAGTACAGGAAAAAACTCCCCCTCTTCGATGCATTACTTAAAAAATAAGTATGGAAAGCTTAAATTGGAAAAGTCTAAATATTATACTTGGCCTTTCACCAAAAAAAAAAAAAGCCAGGTGACGAGAAGCTCCCACCTACAATTACTCAGAATTGTACATCGCGTCACTATGCTCTTGTGAACTGACAAATGATGAGACGCCCAACACGTGACTAACAAACGACCGCATAAGCTTGGCAGCACAATGCGCGCACGAGCAATGTCAAGTCACGCCTCAGGCATTAATACCGCAGACTGAAGAGTATATAAAGACACGAAGCACCATCTCAAATCGATTTTTTTCTTTAGATATCGCAATTTAAGACATTCAGTGGACTTTCAATCAATTCCATTAATATATAAAACAGCCAAAAGTGAAACAAGAAATATCAATAATGTGTGCATGTTCTACTTCAACCAAACCGGTGTGCCAATGCACCAAGGGCTCCTCTTGCACTTGCGAGAAATGCTCGTGTTCCGGGTGTCAAAGTTCTTCGTGCCTGTGTGAACAGTGCAAATGTTAATTGACCGTGATTGAGTTTATCAGAGGCTTGTTAACAAAGAATTATTTATTTATCAGGGTTTCAACTGTTCTCAAGAACGCCTTCAGCATATAGAAAAAAAAATACATATAGTTATCGAATTCAACATGTAGCAATGTCGTAGAAGTACGCGTGTACGATCTGAGAAACCATTGTCCAAAGCAGGCCTTTTCAAACAACCTTACTTTCACAGTGCTCCTTATTTCTTTTTCTTTCGAAAAAAAAAAAAGAGACAAGTTGACAGCACTAAGTTTGATTATGACGAATTAAAATGGTGAAGCAATGATAGAGGAAACAGTCTGGCCCACAATCTTTTAAAAGATATTCGAGCCACAATGGGATTTTACGAATTCGCAACCAAATTATGCGGCACCAAAGATGAAAAAGTAATTTGGTTCGACTTATCACTTCAAAGCAACTATGGCTGGGGCGAATTTATTCAGGAGATATGACTTATTTTTCAGTGGCTGATTTCTTTGAAACGGGCCTGGGCATTTCACTCCATCCTTCGGCGAAAAAAGTCCTCTTTTTGATTCGGGTGTGCATAAATACGGTCCCTAAATCTCTTAGACTAGAATTCCTGGCATTTTTCAGTTGGACTTTGACATGGTAGTGAAGTTTTGCGACAAGTGAAGTTTCACATTTGGGCCTAACTTTCTGCTTACTACGGCCCCCGAAGCTTTTTTTTTTTTTTCCATTGTGTAAATGGTCCACCTTACTCAGTATAAATCCCTTCTCCTAAAAGGCGGCAGTGTGATAAAGCCATCAAAGGTGACCTTTTGCTTGGCGAATGAACTTCGAGTGCCTCCAAAATGGTTCATTCTTTCAAAATGTGTTTCAATTTAAGCCTCTGTATATTTAAACTATACTTACGCAATAAGATTGTTAAGTTTTGAACCTAATGCCACTGTTAAAATCACACTATATTTGCCGAGCCGCTGCTCGCGTTTCTAATAAGAGCGACCCAGGTTTGTCATTTTCTTGTTCAAATCTGAGTTATTATCAAGCATTTACACTTTTCTCTATCCCAAGAAAGTAAAATCAGACCTTAATTGCAAGTCTAATTTTCTCGCCCATGAAAGCTTTCATTTCATTCACAAAGCAATCCCAGCGATTAAAGCCTCAGGCGTACTCTGGTGTGTTGTTAGAATGTTTCGGAAGAGTGGTCAAAGAAAATGCCAACTTTGAGAAGCTCATCTTTCTCAAACCTAACACAACAATATATAATCTTGATATCATTAGCCAAAAAAGAAAAAAAAAAAAAAACAGGTATGGGAAGATTTGGAGCCCTTGGCAGTCCAAATAAAGTAATTTGTGGGGTTAATGAGTTTTGGGTTCTGTGACCTTGTTTCTGCTTGTGCTGATAAATGAGAAGCTTTCGTGCTTAAGACAATGAATTCTGTAACACGGTTGATGCTTTTTTTGACATAGGCCAGATGTTATGGCACTGATTTTCTGGGTCCTGTCTAAAAAGCAAGAATTTTACTTTCCAGACCTACCAATTTAAAATTGGCTAATGCTTCAACAAAACGATGAATGTCAGGTTCAAAACACAGGACGCTTTTGGATACCTAGCCGACAGATAACTTTACAAAATCACTTTGATATTGTCGAAGACTCGAATGTTGTGATGAATAGTAAGAGAGATTTATGGGAGCTCGAGCTGATCATCTGAACAGTGGATATAATGTTCTCGTAATCCGCTTCATTAGATATTGTTTTTTTTTTTCTATTTTCCTATGGAACTTCTTAATGGGCGCATAAAATTTGAAACTTCAACGAGGATTAGTTTCACAAAACAGAGAGTAAGGTGTTATTAAACGGAAATATTGATGTATGATCCATATCTACTACATGAGTTTCCTGTATTAAGATTATCATAAGCCGCACTTTTTATTAATACCAATTTGTCTAGCTTTCTTCCAATTTACTGATATTCACCCTTGAAATATTTCCCCAATTGGCGGAAGTTTGCAATTTTATTCAAGTCCACCTTTCTATCAACTGCGA
Source organism: Metschnikowia lachancei (assembly GCA_030572615.1). Classification (NCBI taxonomy): domain Eukaryota; kingdom Fungi; phylum Ascomycota; class Pichiomycetes; order Serinales; family Metschnikowiaceae; genus Metschnikowia; species Metschnikowia lachancei. The sequence continues at coordinate 18,374 of JAJMAK010000227.1, read as the reverse complement.
ACAATTTTTATTAAAGAAGGTCTTTCTTACAACTTACAGACTTCAACCAAGCAAATGTGTACAATAGAATTATTAAAAAGCAAATACATCCAATGGATCTATATAAGTTCTTACTGAATCTTTGCCGCAACTCCTTATACGCAAGGACTTAAAAAACATCACTTGACTATTAATAGAGTTCTTACAGTCCTTTAAAACACTGCCTAGTAAGTTCTGAAGCTCGTATACCCATATAAAACGTTTTTCTGATCAGTAAATCAGCCCCCAAAGCCAGATTTCGTCGTCTCAGTATTATTTCTCTCTGTTCAAACACTCATATGGCCCATTTCGAACTCTCAAAGTAGCTCCCTCCACCTTAACCGCAGCCTCGGAACTTTTCCAAAATCCGCCACATTGGTTCTTCCGGCCTTTGGGTGCAATCTGATCCCAACTGTGAGATCACACATTTTGACACTCCGGACCCTTGCTGCAAAATCTCTCCATCGATAATTGCTTCTGCTGCTGTCATCAATGCCGCGATCTTTGCTAAATTTGTATTCTTGAAAACCTTCATTTTTACAAGTAACGCCTTTTAATTATTTTAAAGAACGAAAAAAGAACCAAAATCTTTTGGGGAACGAAAAAACCTCGTACTTATAATCTTTCTGAAGATTCCAAACTGACATAATGTATTGGTATCCAGGGCGCACCAATTCGCACACACATGAAAATTAGTAAACAAAAGCGTATGATCGGGCAAATATATTTCACACAATATTAACGGATCTATTGTTTATCCTTGTAAACATTTTATTTACCCGATATGTTTCTATGCAAAGTGCATGTGCTTGTTGAAATATCTGTACAAAATCGTGAGTGTGTGTGTGTATTCTTGTCTTCCAATCTCCCGAACAACTTTCCTTTATTTTGCTACAATCTTAGTAAAGCAAAAACGCAATTTTCATGTGGAACATTCACTGCAATAATTTTATTGCAGTAAAGGCGCTTATCTTCTTTTTTTTCGTATGAATGGACAGCTATTTTCTTCATCAAACATACATCACCACTTCATTGATTCCTTTGGTTCGCCTACATTTTGCGCGTGCATGTGTAGCCACGTAAGTGAAATCTTCACTAGTTCCATGTAATTCTGAAGAGCCGTGGTTCTTGCCCATATTTGGCAAAGTCTTCATTTTAACTATTTAAAACTTTAAACATAGAAATAAAAAAGCAGATTGAAGTGAATAAAATATCTTAATATGTGATCACATTCACTCCCACTTCCACTCTCTCTCAGACTAATATAACACTATAACACATAGAAGTCCTCTTGCTTCGTATGGATGTTCAGAACAAAGGAGCAAAAAAGAAATTAACAGACAAGATTCTCCAAAACGTAAATTTTTGTTGATGTAGTTTATAATAATCGCTGCATCCGTACGAGAAAGTTCAAATCCTTATTGTATCTTGGCCGTCACTTGCAGTACAGTGGCCACCTTGTTCCACTCGGTCCATTGTTTCCACTTATTTCAGTGGCAATTTTTCTCATTTTCTTGGTTTCTGGGGATATCATAGTGTGGGGTATTTCTTCGATCAAGGAAGGTAACTTGACGTCACCGATAAAATACTTTTTTTTCGTATCTCACATTTTTACTAGAGCTCTTTGATACCGTTGTTACTATATAAAATTTATCATTACTAATTCATTTTCTTTAATTTGAGTCAAAGGGACCAATCAAGCTTGGAAAGTTCGAACCCAGCTTTTACATTGCATTATACAAAGGGAGAAAAATCAGGATTGGCCCAATCTAAGGACATCCGGTGGACTAAGTCATACCAGACCCGTTTTATCTCAACTCAAGTTGCTGGTGTCAGTCTTCATGAACTCACGAAGGGCCATTGTGGCGTAGCTGCTGACCCCCAATCTCATGCGCAAAACGACGGCAGTCTTCTTGGCATCGGGGCCTGCACTTTCCACCACTCTAGGTAATGTCTTACCCTCTTTCTTGGCATTCAAAATCTCAAGATCGGTACGGATCAAAGAGTCTGTTTCCTCGTTATATTTCACAATATCATAAGTGAGGTCGCTCGCACGAGCCATGATTGGGCGGTACGACCCGGCAAGAGAAAACTCCTTCACTTTTCTGGCCATCTTATGAGGGTCAAGTCCATCCTTCGCCATGGCCGTCGTGTATACCTCCATGAGCTTAGGGTTTGTTGGGTAAACCACATCATGACCAGGTGAAGGAATAACAATGTCATAGATTGTGTAAGACCCGGAATCAATGTCATCTTGTGTAAGAGCCTTCACCTTCGGCGAAGAGTTTACGGCAACGTCCTCAGCGAACTCCACACCATCAACGACTTCCGTCACTACTTTGCTGTCCGAATAATCCTCTTCAACCATCACCAAATCACCCACTTGGGCCTTGAGACCAAAAAGTTCGATTCTCTTGGAGGCCACAAGGTTCCAAATATATGACTGGTATGCGTGCGCGTACATGAGTCTCAAATTTCTTGGGATTTGCATAAGGGCAAGAAAGTACGAGTTCAGTGAGTATCCATCCTCGCCCTTTTTCTCTTTCGCTAAGGCTTTGAGGATGGCGGATTCCGCTGTACACTTGTAAGGCATCAACTTGGCAGCTTCTTCTGCGTCACCTGTGGAAGCCCAAACTCTTCTGGCATCAACGGAATCCGGCAAGACGCAGTCTTGCTCGGCCAAAATGAGCTCGACGGCGCCTTTCCAGTCATCTTTCAAAAGATGGATACCCAAAACGTGCGTGGAGATAGAAAACGTACCGAAACGTTGCATACCGTAGTAGTTGATGAATCCCTTTTCCTGGAGCGAGTCGAACGAGGTCTTTACGATACTTGCGAGGTCTCCACCTTCATCGTGAGGTCTCACGTCTTTGATGGCAATGATGAACTCGTTACCTTGGAGGTCACCCAAGTCCAAAGTATTGTCCTCGTAGCTGAAGTCACCAAGAATAACTCCGTTAAGATTTCGGTTAAGTGCGTTCACGCGTTCAACCCTACCTCTGTGGATACTGAACTTTTGACACGTGACACCACGACGGTCCTTGGTTCCCGAGAACTTGATGCCTTTACCTGGCAACCGCAACCATTTAGAGATCATCGAAGCCACTTGCATGGTGTCTTTATTCTCCTTATACACGGCGAAGTGGAGGTATGGTTTGTATGGTCCTAAACCATAGTTAATGACGCCCAGGCTGTCTACATGGTTAACTGGGTTGTTTCTCCGTAATGGAGCACCGCGCTTGGCAAGCACCACCTTGAAAGTGTTCTGTGGCGAAGTCAATGTCTCCAATTTGCCGTCGAATGCCAGTCTAATCAACTGGTGCAATTGTGTGCGCAGGGCCTTGTCGTTAAAAGTTGATTTCGTCTCCATTTTGCCACCGTTGCCAAAAAGAGCCTCGATCTCCTCGAGCTCTGCAGCAGAGATGAAAGTGAGAAGCTTCTCTCGGTCTGAATCGGTCAAAGTATACTTGGGGGTTTCCGCTTTCTTGGCTGCACCATCAGAATCACCCGAACCCTCCGCGTCGGCAGAGCCGGCGGCTGATTGCTCCTTCTTTTCCTTTTTCACGCGCTCAACTTCTTCGGGCGTGAGGTTCTGGAGGTCTGCACGGTCTGCCAGACGCTTTTCTGAGTGGCGTTCTTTCTTCGAAGGACCCAAATCAACACCGGTATCGGTAAGGTGCACGACCTTTCCTGCCATGTCAATTTCAAACACCTGGAAGTCGGAGTAACGCTGTTTGATTTCACCATAGAAGCCACCGCTGGTTTGATAGGCCTTATTGATATATTGCGTAATGCCCACGTCTGTTTCTTTTATGATTTTCTGAGGGTCTGCTTGAGTTCTTTTGGCTGGAGGTGCCACCAGCTCAGTAGCTGTTCTCTTAACCGTGGATGACATTGCAGACGGGGATTTTGTGAAAGTTTTGAAGGATGTGAGTATACGTGCGAGTCAGCGTGTGCTCATGGGATCTTTCTATTTTTTTCTCCAAAGAGTGTGGAATTATTCCTTTTTGGATGTCAAGTCAAATAAGAGATAAGGTGAAGAGATGAGCTAAATATTTACGGCGAACGCGCGAAAATACTTTTTTTTTTGGTGTATTCTACTTTGGTGACTCGCGTGGATCGGCCGGTTGTGGAATCTGAGGAGTTCACAATATTTGGAGAACCACAGAAACTTCCCAAACTCTCTTAGGGTATAATCAAATTAAGAAAACGGAATAATGGCAGTAGACTTAACAAGACAGGAAAGTTCTTCTCACAAATCAAGCCCCCCGAAAAAATGGCACAATTACCTTACGTCTATATGTTTGAGATGCTTCAGCTGTTTATGGACAATTATCAAAAGGGAGCACAGTTCCATTTATGGGGAAATACGTTGTAGATATCGGAATACATTATTGAGCCATACATGACCCATTGTTTTAATAGTTGGGACCGCTGATATCAGTTTAAGAACTACCTATAAACCAAACATGTATTCTCTGGAAAACAAAACTTAATCTGGACCTTAACTCAAACACCACCGGGACAGTCACTATACAAGACCTTTTTCAAACGATTTAGTATTGTTATATATAATATAGATCGTCTGTGAAGCCAGGCTTCTGGTCCTGGCCATTTCTGAAATTGATATAAATACTTTACTAAGTACCAATTCATACTCAAGGTGCGAAATACAAACCTTGCTTTTTCAAGCTCCACCAGGCAAGCAGATCCTATTTTTAAGCCCCAAAGGTCTTGCTGTCAAACTATTACTGTGAGATATGTCTATTCGTGTGCTTCGCTTATATTGCATCTTGCTACAACATGCCTCGAGAAGGGGCAAAACAGGGTTCCGAGACATACTAAAAGACATCTTCCAGCACCTCTTAGAGAATAATTATACTAGAAACTTAGAGTCTGCCGTTCAAGAAGGGCAAAAGTGAGATTTCCTATTGAGCAGGTCTTTTCACGCTTTTGTATGTATCACGATAATGTATCATGTTTTTTTTATATGACAATACACGTAATGGTTCTCGACCAAACCTTGTAAACCATCACGTGTCTGAATTCGTGGTCTTATTGAGATCTTAAACTGTCCGTTGCGGCTTGGTTTGAATACTATGTGCGTTCGGTGATGGCCGATAGCCGAAACAATTCGTTTCTCAAACCTCAAGGTACCCCGGGCCTATCGCATGGATATGAGACGACTTTTGGGAATAAGAACAAAGTCCCAATCCTTTAGTAGGCCAAAAAGAGTCGTTCAGCCGTTGAGTACACTAATAGTAAGCAGTTCGTCTTGAATTCCGCCTTTGAATGTGCTTCAGGAGGAAGAGAAATCCTGAATTAGCAAATTTTAGGATCCAAAGTAAACTGAAGAAAATAAGTAGTCTCTAAAAAATAAATGGACTTTCAAGGTATCCTCTTTCTGTTTATTTTTGCTAAGTAAAAGCTTAGTCGTGATAGCACGGGCCATCCGATGCTAGAAATCTTGTTCTCGGAACCACATCCGCAGCAGAAGTGTGCCCTTCATCGTCTTTTGAACTTTTTTCTTTAATGGGAATCCAAAAATCAACCGTCTAAACGTAACCAAAATTGGGGTTGAGGGCACTACCCTGAAAGTGGCAAGACTGATATAATTTGGACCACCAAATAGCGCAATAAATTATCTGCACCTTTCGAAAAGATTGTATCTTCTCTGATCTGAGTAAAAACCAATTAGTTGATGTACTTGGGGTCCAAGAGGGCATACCATCCAAAAGCCAGAAAAAGACATACATTTTAGCCTGAAGAATTCCTAATCAAAAAAATCATTGCTCTTGATTCCTTGGTGTGTGCAATCTCACTGCCTCGTCTCTCTTTTTCTTCCAATTTTGACTTCTGCCATTGGCCCCGTTGCCTCACTCGGTGCTGTCCGGCACACCACGCTCGCACGCAATTCGGCTTTTTTCTCGATTGTGCGACCACTATTTGGGTGCAAAAAAAAACCCCAAGAACCTCCTAAAACATCACTTGCTAATACCGTTTGCTATGTTCAAAGCATCCATGAGGGGTTCTGAAGAGGACTGGTGGTTTAAATTCCAGAATGAAAAAACAGGCGGGCTGCTCACGCATACACCTGGCGAAAACCACCGTATCGATGACCAGAGCAAACGTACATTGGTCAAACGCTTCCTCCATCTGCTGATGTACAAAGTAAAAGAACGGGTCGAACCCCATCACAACTTTTCGCAAAACACGTTCAAAGCTTCCGCGTCCACGGCTGGTACTATTGCCAGGTCCTCGGACCAATCGCTGCTTATTTCACGCTCTCATATTACAAAGTCTCTCCGTCTGTGTGCATCCTCGGCACGCGTCTTTGAAGGGACGCCAACGAACGTTACCAGCAGACGTATTGTGTCTATTGGATGCCTGGCCACTAATACAAGCATGGCTACAACTGTGGCATTGGTTTGCGGAGGTGGCTTAGAAAAAGTTCATTTCCGGGCTGGACCCAAACCCACAGTAGAGATACATTTCCTCTCTCCCGACAACGCTGCCAAGTTCTACGAATACAGCAAGCGCAACCCTCTTTTGGCGATCAATGGGTACCCGCTATCAGTGAAATGGGTCACAACAAGTGATGGGTGGGAACCCAATCATGAGCCACTTGCCCAATATGTTACCGACGAGGTCGAACAATTCCGAGCGACCCGCGTGATTGTGTTGAGCCGACCAGTCGTAAAAAAGGTACCTGGGGGGTCATCCTCGCGTGGGTACCCAGATCCTCGCGATAACTATTCGTCCGATTTCAATATCGAGAAGGTGAAGTGGGACTTTGTGCAATTCGGAGGCATCGTCGAGGTCACACCCATGGTCCTGTCCAAACTTAGCATCAGCATCCAATACACTGACATTCGCAGTGCCATTCTTGTCATGCATGCAATGACATCGAAAAGCTCGTTTCTTTACTCGAAGTATAGTCAATGGTCATTCAGATATGGTCGCGACGTGACCAATCGGCCATGTCTTGCGGTCTAAGTGTTTATATAAGAAGTATTTTGTTTCCGAGATCTGGGCCTATATAGGACAGAAGGGTATCTTTTCCGTGTGATGAGTAGCGGTATTTTATTTATTGTGCCAACAGGAAAACATAGAATGATAAAAGAGAATTAAACTGAAAGAAGATAATGAAGCCGGATTCTAGAAGTGTGGTTATTACCAATGTCCAAAATCTCAAGGCTTCTTTGCTCCTCTTTCCAACTTGGCATACGTGGGCACCAAACCAGCACCTGGCCCTCGACTCTCTGTCTTAGTATACACACTTCTTTATCGCACGATTTACTACAAACGTCAGTTTTACAAAAGCCAGATTTCGTACTGTGTTCAGGGCAAAGAAAAATCATCGTCAGCATAATCCAATAATTCGATAATCAAAGAAAAGAAAAGAAAACATCAACTGGCTGCGAAAAACACAAGCTAATCATCCATTCGTGTGCGGCCATATGAAGGTCACATGTGCTGCCAAGAAACACACGCTCGCAATACAACACCGCAGATCCCGGCCGTTTTCGTTTCGCGCTCTTACATGGATGTTTTTCTTTCCACCAAATCAGGCCAGTGCGTAAACACGGCTACACACTCAGCAGCCCACATCAGGAAAAAATCATGGAAATAAAGATGCACACGGCCGGATTTGGATAAACAGTGGCCCACATTACCAGTATACTTTTTGACGGCAATTCAAGAAGAACGGCAGAAAATTAACAAAAATAATAACCAAGAAAAAGATTAAGATCAAAAGATCAAAAACCAACGTTGGAAAGCTCTTGTCTCTTTCTTCGCTGGCTTTTTTCTTCGTATTTTGTCTTTCTGGCCGTCCTTCGAACCATTTTCTGCCTCGCTTTTTGTTTGTTTTTCAATTACTTGACACGCATTCAACGAGACGCACTCACCTAATCACACTTGATCACATCTAAAAACACATCTAAAAACACATCAAGTACCACCGCAGCAGACCCCAATCGGTTGATCCAACGATAAAACACACCGAAACATTCTACCCGGCATCTATTATATATCACGCAAAGCTCGGATTAAGTTATAGAAGAACACAGAGCCACACACTACTCGTCTTCTCCTTTCCATTCAAACATTGCTATACAGAATACCCTTTTGAGGAAATTCTTCAATATTTGTGTATTTATTGCGCCCCAATTCAATCGTTTGCTAGTTCCTCTCTTCGTCGATTCCCATTACCTTTTTCGTGGTAAGAACACTCTTTCGACTTTCTGCATTGGCCACATCCCAGTGAATATTAAAAAACTCCGCTTTCAAGCCTCATTCTTGGACTCTTCACTCCTAACACAATGCGCCCCAACTCATCACACCCGTCCTCCAGTGGCCGTACTACGCCGCTGTTTGGCCGCCGCTCATCTGCCATAGACATGATTCGCCCTCCTTCATCCCGCAGCTTCCGGCCCCAGTCACCCAAGGTACTGACTCCGCGGTCTCGTCCTAGTTCCGCCATGGGAAGTCGACCATCGACGCCTTCTCCTCGTCTAGACGCTTATACGGGAACCATCAAGGTGAGTATCAGGCCAAACCCCCTCTCGCAGCCTTCAAATCGTCAAAACTGGATCATCGACGATACTGCAAATACCATCACCAACTCCGCAGATGCCACCTCATATGCCTTTGATAACGTTTTCCCCGCAACCAACCGCGTATCGAACCGTGAGGTGTACGACAAATCATGTTGCCATCTTGTGCGTAGTTTTCTCAATGATGGATTTAACTGTACGCTTTTCGCTTACGGTATGACTGGGTCCGGTAAAACTTACTCTATGCGTGGTGAAGACCACGACCCTGGCTTTGTGCGTTTGGCAATCGATGACGTTTTTGACAAAATCGGCTCCGAAACCACCTCTCTGAAATACACCCTTACCGCTTCGTACTTGGAGATATACAATGAGAAAATCATCGACTTATTGGGACCTGGCCCACAGACTCACACTGCAGACCTTAAAATCCGCGATGACCCCGAGTTCGGCACCAAGATCGTGGGAATATCCTCCCCGGTAATAGGATCCAAGCACCATCTTCTTCAGCTAATAAAAACCGGAGATGCCAAGCGTAAAACGAGCGCCACCGACTATAATGCTCGTTCCTCGCGCTCACACGCCATTTTGCAGCTCCGTCTACACACAATCGATACCATTGCCAGTACGGAAGTGCATTGCACGCTCTCGCTATGTGATTTGGCCGGTTCAGAGCGCGCTACGTCCAGTGCTGAGCGCCGTAAGGAAGGTGCATTCATTAACAAGTCGTTGCTTGCGCTTTCCACTGTCATCAACAAGTTATCGCTCATGTCGACCTCCACCTACGTCTCCGGCACGGAACACATCCCCTACCGAGACTCCAAGCTCACACGGCTTCTCCAGCCGGCGCTCTCGGGGTCTTCGCTTATTCTGATCTTGTGCACGGTACATCTTGGTGCAAATCAACCCGTACTTGACCAGCAAGTGGTGTCAGAAACAAGTAACACGCTCCGGTTTGCTGCTCGTGCAAAGGATATCGTCATGGATGTGTCCAAGAATAAAAGATCTGCCCTTTCAAGTCAAGAATCAAACAGGATCATCGAGGAGCTCCGCCAGACAATCACTTCCCAACAAAAACAAATCGATTCACTTAAAATGAATGCCTCTCCAGCTTCCAGCATCATTAACGAGACAAGCTCTAGTAGTGAATCGAACTGGGACCGGTCGGCAATGGCTCAGCTTGAGGCTGAAATCACCGTCCAGAACGAGCGAATCGAACACCTCAACAGACTTAACGATCTTCAAAAGACAGAAACAATCTTACTCCGAAATGATGCGTTGAATGATATTCTCGGGGTCGATATCGAAACAAGCTCGCCCCAGATGATGATGTCGAATTTGGAGGAGTTCTACAACCGGGTCAACTACGAAACGGAAGAACACAAGGCATACATTTCGCACTTGGAGAACCAGCTTCGTCTTGCTCACCAGAAGATTGCTGCTTCCTCCAAGCCTGCTGTTGCTAAAACACCGTCGGATAATCACCTAAAAGAACTTCTTCAAGAGCAGGAAGAAGAAATCTGGCAGCTTAAGGAAACCTTAAAAGACAAGGACCAGATCATACATAGTCTCACAAAGACGTCGAAATTACGCCGCTTGGTTGACTCGAGCTCGACCTCGTCATCGGAATACTTGAAGAGGCCGAGCCTTTCGGGACCATCAGTTCCCTCCGGGCCGCTATCCAACAAGGAAAACAATACTCCGGGAGTCCGGGAGTTCAATTTGAGCCCCACTAGATCAACATTCCATTGATTATATATAGTGTCTAAGTATATTGTCTAATCATTAAACGCTATGGCGTTATCCCCAGGAATTCGTTGGTCTTTCTTGCCCGCTCTGTAGGTTGGCCCGCTTCGACAGAATGGCTTTCAGTGGACTGCTTCTCGTATCGTCATACATCTTCCGCTGTAGCCTGAGCAGAGGGTTAAAATTACCGCCAAACCCAGCGATAGCGCTCCGGCCTTGTTCCGAGTTTTTGCTTACTGCCTCGGCCTTGGTGTTGTGCGGAAAAAATTCTTGAATTATAGTGGGGCGGAGCTTCTCGTCGTTTGCCTCAAATCGCATCACATTGACGAATGCATCGGTTTCTTCGTTTCTCTCGCCGTTATTAAAAAGACCCGTCGCATCGTCAATTTTCAATGTAAAGCTTAACAGCTGGTGAATAGTGTCATCCACAAAAAGATCTATACGATCCCCATTGAATAACTGGACCTTCTTATACTTACCCACGCGTACTCCGTTTACGTGACATGAGTTAGTACTAAAGTCCAAGAGCCAAAGGTCTTCGAGGCAATGCGCCGGGCTTTCGAATATCGAAGAGCCGACCATGGGATGGCGCTTTCGGTGGATGAGACAGTGGATCTTAGACATTCGGTCATCGTTGATGAACGTGTCGCACGTCTCGTTCCGGCCAATTGCATAAGGATTGACGCCCTGTCTGATATAGATGGGCTCGCCAAAGAAGGAATTCGGTAGTGGGCCCAACGTGATGAACAAGTCTTTAGGGACCTTAAGAATTTTGCTAGTGTTCCTGGCTTTGGTCCTTTTGGGCAGCAATGTGCTGGGAGACAGGCTTTCTGGACTATTTGAAAAGAGACGGTGTTTCGTACTGGGTCCAGGAGAATCGTTGCTGTTCGCTCGTTTTCGGGGGGCAGGTGGCGCCTGTGTAGTTGCACGGCCATTCTCTTCATGCTGCGGTTGCGAGTTTGGGTTTAGCGGCTGGGATTGGGGTAAGGGTACCACTCGCTTGGGAACCTTAAACTCGGCCTTGCGGTTGTGGTTCTTACGGATACCCTCGCGGTCCAAAGGACGCATCATGATATCGTCATCCAACTTACTGGAAGCGCTGATATGAATGCCATGTTCGAGTTTCCGTGACTGCTGTGACGTGGATTGTGAGAGACTGAGTACTCTCTGTGAAGCTTGCGACTGGGGATCTTGTGAGCACTCTTCAATGTTGGCAAGCCATGGGTGTTCGAGAGCCTGTTCTGCCGTCAAGCGATTGCATGGGTCGACCTGCAAACAACAGCGCAAGAAGTCACGGGCGGTTTCCGAGGCATTGTATTCAACGAGAGGCGACTCGAGAAATTCACCCAGTTTGATTTTCAGGAACATCTGTGCCTGTGTCTTTCCATTAAACGGGAGGTGCGATGTCAAAAGCACATAGACGAGACAACCTAGAGACCAGATATCCACCAAGTTGCTGTAGTTATTTGAAGGGTCCTGGGACTGTTGCAGATCTGCTTTTCCAGTGATGACCTCTGGGGCTACGTATGCCAACGTACCACAGAATGTTTTCATGAACGTGGCGTTATCGCTAATTTTAGCGAGACCGAAATCAGTGATTTTGACCATGATCGGGTCGTCTCTCATGATCAAGATATTATCGGGCTTTAAGTCCCGATGAGAAATGCCTAGGCGGTGCACGTATGCGATTCCATGCAAGATTTGCTTGGTGACCACCTGGGTGGCTTCCTCGCCAATAGCTCCGTTGGCGGCTACAAAGTCCATCAAGTCACCCCCTGGAACGAGCTCCATCACCAAGTAGTAGTTTTCGGTATCCTCATAAAAGGACTTTAGGCGTACGATGTTGGGGTGGTCTAGTTTCCGGAGGATCTCGAGCTCGCGCCCAACGCCCGCCATAGCACCCCTGCCACCTGCCTGGATGGCACGTCGGCGGTTAATGATTTTTACCGCGTACAGGTCGCCAGTGATGCGCTCCACGGCCTTTTTCACCGTGGCAAACGCACCCTGGCCTATGGTCTCGTTCTTCACAATGAAATCCTTATATATGCCATCATCCTTGGCCACAGAGCTACGCGTCAGGTTCTGTGGGTTATATTTATCGGCAAAAAGCACCACAAAACGCACTACATCACTCGGAACCCCCACCCCCACGGCGATCTCGTCTCCCTGGTTTAATATATAGTTCAGACCTTTCACAAGCCTGCTTCCGTTGAGATAGGTGCCATTGGTGGACGTGTCCTGGATCCATAGGGTATCGTCACCCCCACTGAGCCAAAGTTTAAAGTGTTTATTGGAAAGACGCGAGCACGAAGAAAGCACCATATCACATTCCACGTTCCGCCCGAAAACCCAGGTTTTTTTGTTCCCCACATCGCCCATGCGTGTGCTGGCGGCACTGTTCAAGTCGAAAGGGCCATATTGGCCCGTCGTGCATATCAACCGACAAATATGGTTGGCGTCCTGACTTTCCTGGGTCTGAGTATATGGAGCCTGCTGCGTAGCCTGAGTATGCTGCGTAGGCTGCGTTGGCTCCATGATATTTGGTTGATTTTGTTGGGATATACCTAGCGAGATAATGAATGAAGTGAGATAGTGTTGTAGAGCTAGGCACTTGCCCTGTTTTCTCTGATGTGATTCTCAATCTATGATCCAGGCCTATAAGATTTCGTAATCTTTTTTGGGGGGTTCTGCACTTCCACTAGATTTTCGGTGATACCGACGCGTCAGATGTCTCACACAGGACCACGCACTAGTGGTGGTTGCCTGGATATAATGGTAAGCGATGGGTGGGAAAGAATGAGGTAAGGAGGGAAAAGAAGGGGGTTTCCCCTACACACTGAATTCAATATATGTTAGTAAATTTAGTGTGGTTGTCGTAAAAATTTAAGTATTTGGCTCTTGCTTTGTGTATTAATCTGGGTAACGCGAATTTTGGAGCGATTGTATGATTAAAACTGTCTCCAAGAGGGCTGTCTCCCTTGTTTTATAAGCAACTGGTTGATAATTTCCATTTTCCGTGATTTTTTGCAAACTTTTAAATTAAATTTAAAGATGAGAGCACATTTTCGGTCCCTTTTTGTAGACTCTGTTTCTTGTGTGTTTTGGTGAACTTTTCTTGTCCTGGCTCTTTCACTCATTTCTAGAAACCCAGGTAACTTTCCCAGGATGGTGAGCAGTACTCTTCTCATGGCCTCCTGGGATTTTATAGGTCTTATCGTCAATTTTAACAAGACGAAAACCAAACTTTGAATACACAAAGCCCCTGGGCATTCAGAGGAAGCAAACGTCACGGATTTACGTTTGAAATCTTCGGATCTCTTTCAGGGCATAACTATGAAGATCTAACAGTACTTGCAGTAAAGGGAGATCAGAGATTGAATGAAAACTGAAGATCTTGTCTAATATTTGATTTGTTTGTATGGAAATAAATTTCTTTTTCGAAATTAGTCGATATAAAATTAATCAATTTCTATGAGTGGGGTATTCTTATTTCTTTTTTATCTCTTGCGGAGTCTGCTTCTTTTCCAAAGGCTAATGTATCTAGCCTATCCATCGGAGTGATTGATTGAATGTCAGGCAACATTATATGATTCTGAACACTTCAATTTTTACAACCTTCTTTTTCCTTCTTATTCCTCTAGACTTCATTAGAGCTTCTATGCGTATGACCTTTTTCTCTGATCCCCACTTTGCAACCAAAGTTCTGGTTATGAGCCTGAAACCTCTCTTTGGCAAGATTTCAAAGTATCCCCCTTGACAACCCATGAGATTAACTAAGGAGTTTGCAATCTGAATTCTCGAATGAAGAAAATTCATTTGCAAAATATTCACGGAGACACAATCAAAGTAGTATCGAACTTTTGTTCTGTATGAATATTACTACTCTTCCATGTTGTATAGCACAGTGAAACGGTAACGAGGAATTTTCCCATCGGGTCACAGAATGCAACCTTGGGTTCTATCACCGTGAGAGTGGAGGAAGGATTACTATTTTGTTGATGTTGACCTTCTTATATAAGAGTATCTGGCTAATTAAAAAGTTATATAATGTATATTGCGCTTAAAAAGACAAGGCTAGACTGTTTTTCTAAAGACACAAATTTTTTGAGTAGATACAAGCCTCGAACCTGGCTACCAGATTATGGAATGATCATCACCTGCATTATTAATACCTTTGCAGATGACCGGCCCCTCTAGTATCGTCTCTGGAATTAGACAGACCCAACGACATATGTACTGCATCAATATTTTACGGCTTACTGGGTCGACTTACTCGAATCTTCACGTTGGTGTCTTCAGCTTTGTTAAAGCCTGAATTCGATAAATCAGTTTCAAGAACTTTTTGTTTGTTTGTTTTGATTCGGTCATGAAACAAGCTCTAGCAGTAGAAATGCCTACTTTATGTTTATTTGGTTATGTATTGTCTGACTCAACGTCCAATATGGCAATTGGTCACGCGACCTCGAGTCATATCTGAGTTCGTGCTGAGCGGTGGTGCGGCCGCTCTAATTTCCAATTAATTCAATTCACTAGGATATAAAATAAATTAAGTAGAAATTTAATATATTCACATGCTAGAAGATTCAGATGACTTTCTCTTTATTGTGATCTTTTTCTTTGTCTTAATTTAAACTTTGTACTATTTTATTTGTCAATTTTCATATTCAAAAATAATTGAAAGATCGCGATTTCAAGCACTTCTACAAATCTTTTTTCCAAAAAAATTGTCAATCAGGTTTTTTTTTTTTAAATTCAACGACTCACAGAGAAATTCGTCCTTTTGCTTTCGGTTGAAAACATAACAATAATTTCTCCATTTCAAGTTCCCTGTTCTAGTGAGCAGTCATCCAAGGCGGGGTGTGTTTTATGTGTGATTTATGTGAATGTTGGGTCTAAGTCCAGAACTAGCTCAGCTTGAAATAGCCACTAAGAAAACTGCTCTGACGAGACAAAGTGAGAATTCTTAATAATTAAATAAGCTATCTGAATATGCTTAATGAAAGGGCCTTACTACATAATACCTCCTCGATCAAATCAGTTTAGTTACATGAGTTTTGTTTTACATCAATATCTTGAGGTAGCACGAGTCCAATTTACTCAAGGATGTTTTGCTCCCGGGAAATGCTTTAGCGAATTTGAAGTTAACGATACTTTAAAAACATAGCAATAATATGATGCTGTGAATCTATTTTTTCTCTCACTGACACAACAAAAAAGGGGAATGCAGCACTGCCGTATCTTGATCGCCATGCATGCATGCATTTCTGCACCACACAAATTATAGGCAGTGTTCGTGAATGCACGACAACATTACACACATATTACACACATTATGCATATATAAAAGCTTTATTATTCGTTAATCGTACTTGAATAGTCACTGGTTGGGAGTTCTGCGGTAATCATCGTACCACATTTCTAACGGGCGGATCTAGCAGAGACCGCCAACGATGACACAGGAGCAAGGTTGTCAAAGGTATTCTTCTCATCGACATAGTCCAACATATTCAACTCGTCCTCCTTAGCGTTGTAGTGTCTGAAGCAGAACCAGAAACACAAGCCAGCAATAAAACAAGCGATGGCCAAACCGGTGAATGCCCACACAAACTTCGGGTTTTCAGATGTGGGTGAGAGAGCAATTCCGAGCGCTGAACCAAACGCGTTGGTCACTAAGAATAGCGACATGATGAATGATTTCATCGAAACAGGTGCTTTCGTGTAAGCATACTCTAAGCCAGTGATGGAGGCCAAAATCTCTGAAATGGCAATGAAAAAGTACGCAGGCGTTTGAATGGCCACGTGCACACGGTTGGGGGTGTTGGAATATTCTGGCGCACAGCCCATTGGGTTATCGAAACAGGGCCCGGCCTTGTAGATGTAATGCTGTAACACAGCAGCGTACACCATGGACACGGCACCGAACATGAAACCCCAAAAAATTTTGGTGATGGCCTTGAAAGGTGTGAATCTTCTGATAAATGGATACACCAATCTTTCGAAAATAGGAATGAAGATGATAATCGTCAAGGAGTCGATGGCCTGCAAAATATCGTTGGGCAAACCATGCAACTCCATTTGCCCAGCTTGCGTGATGAAGTTGTTCAACATCTGTCCATACACGACCCAATAAACAGGGTAGAACACGAAAACCTTACAGGCGTAGAAAGCTCTAATCACCTCATCAACAAACTTATCCGTCCAAGGGAAGTTTGCCTCTGGGTTTTGAGATGGTCTAGCAGCAGAAAAGTCAAACTTGTTTTTAAGCGCAAGCCACGATACCTTGAAGGATTTGGCGATCACCTTTTCGGAAACAGGCACTTTCACATATTGGTTTCTACCAATGGCCAAAACAACAAGTGCAATGACAAAGAAACAAAGGGGTAACAAGTACGCAGCCCAAAATCCGACGTGTTGCTCTAATTCCGTGGTTGCAATCACAGACATCGAACCAATATTGATCATAAGATAGAAAAACATGAAAACATTCTGGATAGTGATGTTTGGGTCCTGGATGACTTTCTCGCCACTTTTCAACACCTTAATGACCGGTTTAGTTTTGGGGATTTGGTCGGCAATCAAAGGCGAAACGTTCGACTTCACACCACCGGTTCCAAGGCCAATAATGATGATCGAGGCAATGAAACCACCCAAGGAAACACTATGCGAGGCCACAGAGGGCAACGAGGTAATAAACAAAAGGAAAATACCCGCTATGTATATCCAACAGAAGACAAAGATTGTCTTGTATTTGCCTAAATAGGTATCAGATACCCAAGCACCGAAAATTGGCGTTATATAGCACCAGAACTGCCAGAAGTAAGATAAAGCCGTGGCTCCCTGACTCTTCAAGTTCAAAACACCCTTGGGTGTATCGTTAGGGCCATTTTGCATGTAATTTTGAAAGGGCGTAGACAACCCGTAGTAGGCAAACCGTTCGGCCAACTCGACAATGGCCACAAGCCAACAACTAAGAGGAATGCTTTCGGAAACGTGTCTCAACTTCTTCATTTCTTCTGCGGTGGGCTCCCTGCCTTCATCACTAATAGACAAGGCCTCCAACTCGTTGTTTTGTACGTATTCATTCTTCTTAGCGGAATCGACCTCTGTGGTCAGGGCTGTTTCCTCTCTGACAGACATCTAGAAAGCTTTAAGAAAAAACAATAATCAGGTCTTGAAAGAAAAAAAAATAAAATAAAATCTTTAAAAAAGATCAAAAGCTAAAAAGAATAAAAAGAAAAGAGAGAGAGTTGTAAGAAAAACTACCTTTCAGGAACAAGCAAAATAAATAGAGTGATAAGCCTCAGCATCAGCAGATGCCTTTTGCGTCAGTGGATGCGCGCGTTTATCTTTATCTTAAGCGAATCGCTGATTATTCATTGGAAAACGCAACATGGCGTGTATAAAGCTGTACGGCAAAAGCATCATTTTAAGTTGAGGCATTTCAATCAAATATGATTCTCGGTCCGAGTCTCATCTTGTGATGCCGTTTAAATTGCAGACGCGCTCCGGGGTACGCCGTCATGCGTCTCACTTTCCATGGGCCCTGCATGCCATATTACGGCTTTCTTTCCTTTTTGCTGCTGCCGTGCGATGGGATGGCTTGCATTTTAGTGCGGCGAAAGTTAAAGAATATAAAAAAGGCAACGGAAACGCCTCTTTCACGGCGCTTTCCGAATTTTACTTGCGCAGGCATATACCAAAGGAGGCTTTGTACTTTATTGTTTTTCAAAACAATGTAAAACTTTTCTGACTAGTTTCAGATGCTAGTGCGTGATCGTGGTATGTGGCATACATGTTTTTTATTCCACAAATACTAGAGATAATGTAAAGGATATTTCACAGTAGCCACTAATATACGCGAAGCTTAAAGTGGTGGACTTTTTTCCCAAAAGGGAAACTCCTGCATGTCTCAAAAACAAACTTGCGCCCGGCCACGAAACAACAACACAATCAACAACAACATTATCAACAACAACAACAACCTCTTTTTACTCTTTCATTTGGCTTAAATGCAAAGTACGCATGATTTATTACCTCCGAAAATAGAACTATGAT
>JAJMAK010000226.1:0-25967 GCA_030572615.1 Metschnikowia lachancei | reverse complement strand
GAGACAAACATTCATGCGTGCAGGCATAAAAGACAAGCCAACTCCACAACTTATTTCATGTACGCTTCAACCAACTTTAGTTTTGAAAAAGGTAATATTCTCTCCCCGAGAATAACCAAAGTTTTCTGATGTGAAAACATCTACTTAATCAAACATGGATGTATAGAAATACTTGTGTAATACCATACAAAAAAATGTAAGACAAGCTGCCCGTTGGAAATTTGCACCCATTTTTTCTACCCAGCTCTTATAATGGTGAAAGTAACTAATAAATTCAGCATTTATTCATGTAAAGACGCCCGAATCCAGAAACAATTGCGATTGTGATATTGAATTTCTTTTTAGTTTTTAAAAGCATGTTAACTGATTGATTCTTCGGATAAGTGACTGACCAGCAACTTGCATTCGCATGCTTTACCCGGTACGATTCCTCCAAGTTAGCTAGATACCTCATCCAACTCGTTTTGAGAGAACGGGCATATACCGTCTCCAGCTCTCCTCCCCGTTTCTGTCGTCGTATGACTTTCAGAAAATAAGAATCCAATGGAGACAGGAATTGGCCCATAATGTTCTACTTAAAATATCGTAGTATTGAATAGCCCTAGTAGAGCAACCGTCCAGAGATTTCCTCCACCACCTGATTGCACCTTCCTCGTACCATATAAAGTGTCAGTGTTGTGGGATTCTTAGTCCCGAATATATGTAAAAGAATAAGAAATGCTTATTAGAAAATGTGCTTTTAAAATACTTGCTTATTAAAATACGTGCTTATTAAAATACGTACAGTGTAACTTTAACAACACATAGGGGCATTTTCATGAGAGCATATTCATGCGAGACTCCGCACCATTTAAATTTGCACCCATTGTTTTTAGCACATACAAAGAAATATCGCCCCAAAAACCATTATTTTAGTTTTTTACAGCTAACATTCAAAGCCCTTGGTCAGATTCTCTCAATTAGTAAAATTTGCGCAAAGGTTATTGGGAAGGTCATCAATAGACACCATTAAATTTTCTAGAAAACTTCCACCAAACTTCTACATAAACAGTAACCAGTAAGAGAAAAAGGGAGACAAGGGGAGACAACAATGATGGTAATTAAAAGGCGATCAGTAAGCACCCACCAAAACGTTTCTTCCCAAAAGACCTTCATCAACAACCTGGTTCTTTTAAGTAATTACTCGAGGGTTACACCCAATAACTTCTTCACAGACATCACTTGCAACCAGGCCCATCAAACCTGGCTAGTGTTCAAAGCATCGGAACACGAGCACACGACCGTTGATCAGTCTAAGTCTGATATTGCATCGTTTGATAAGGCTTCCCGGGAAGCTGATGACTTTTTCAACACTTTGGGAAGCAATCAAGAAAGGGAAAAATTGTACACCTCGAATATATACACATAAATCAATAGTGTATATAGGTTGCAAGATTCATATCCATATATATCAATAGTGTATATAGGTTGCAAGATTCATAAACAAGCTACTTTCTGAAATAATAGCTTCGCTTCAATCACCTTCCAATTGTATGCCTCTTAGAAATGCCTCATTTATGCATCAGTGGAACTAATAAAGTGAGTGAAGGCATGACGTTCGTGTCGGATGACTAGCACATCGTCACGCCTCTAGCCCTGAAATACCTCTGTTTAAATTATTAAACGACTTAAACCAAATACCTCTTTCAAACCAGCACATACTTCTAACGACACTAACATCTACCTAAGGAGTAGTCTTCCTTTTTTGACATGTTTTGACATGGACTACCCTGATAATGCGTGTGGTGCACGGGTGCACAGTCCGTCTATCAGGCCTATCTTCCAGGCATACTTATTCAAGCTACAACAGTATCTTGTGAGTGGCGATATAAACACATGCCATGGCCATGGCCAGCCCCTGTCTTGCGAACCTCTGCCTGTTGCAATTAGTCAACCTTTCTTTCAGTTGTTTTGGGTTTTCGCCCTACGCACAGGCATTTTTCTCTCTCCACTATGGATCTGGCGCTAGTGCTAACAATTCACAAAATAAGACAAAAGACGGACCGGATGGTTTACAAAGAGACACAACCACTGGGGAATCTTCCTCTAACACAATACAAAGCTCTGAAAATCTACCTGGATACCAGGACACCAAGAGTCATGAGCATGCAAATAATGAAACCACCGACAATGCAAATAAAAGCACAAACAACAATCATATTACACATGCCAGCAATACACAAATAGACCCATGCGCATCCGAGGAAGACCTTCTCTATGTCAGCGAAACCATTTCTACCGGACCCAGGATGAATTTTGGCGTGGTTTCGCTACCGACAATCGCACAACGGAACTTCCAGTTGCGAGTCAAGTTCTGGGGGTGTTCGTCCACAAAACACCCCGACTTTTCCTTGTTTTATGACATTTCTTTGGATGTAAGAAACCTCGTACCGATAGATAAAAGTCTCCCTGAGACCGGCCCAGACATAATGTTTGGTGCCAATGCTATTGTGTGGACATTTGATGGCATAGAATATTGTTTGCGGTCGCACCTTCAACCCAGATACCGTGAAAGATTTCTGGGAGCGAGTATCCCTAATTCTGCTGCAAGGCATCGAAGAGTGGAGTCTAGAACGTCCAAACCTTCAAGCTCCCATCTGCCTAAAAAACCAATCTCCTACTCCGTTGACGACGCTCGCCACATTAGTAGCCTCATCATTGGACTTCGAGATTTTGACGAAATCAAGAAAAACGCCTCGGCAGAAATCGATAAGCTACAATGTAACCCCCATAAAGCAACCCTTGGTCTGAGTGGTGACGAACAAGCCCGCCTACTTCATTCAATTGCAAAAATAGACAAGTTAATTGCGCGTCAGGAGTCTACCAATGAAAGTTTGGAGTCGGAGATTCTCGCGCGACGTAACTCCGCCAAGCAAATAGCCACCATAATCAGCGACGAGTTCCCGTCGTTTCAGCGTCTTTTGGAAGAGAAAATGGAGATTGTATCGTCGCAAGTGCCCCCCTTGCATGAATCGCTTGCTGCTTCTATCTACCCACATATCCTCTCTACAACACACACGATTGTTTCCGAATTGATCAATGCTTTCCCAATAACTTTGGCCGACAATTTAACCGGCCATTATTGCATTTCTGGAATCGAATTCCCATCTTCCGTGAAAGAGATCCTCGATGTGTGCTACGATGAGACGCCTGCCCTCCATAACGCAGGCCTGAATCCGCTGCCATTGGCCCCAGCAACAAATTCGCTCGGAAATCCACCCCACACATACGTTTCGCTGGTCGACTGTGTGAATGCTGGACTTTCACAGATCGTGTCCGTGTTGAACATACTTTCTTCCGTACTAGGCGTGCCCTTGAAATACGACATGTCGTTTTCGGGTTCACGAAGCGTTTTAATCGAGCACCTCTCTCCTCAACAGGTGGTATCAAATAACCTGGCCACTCCCTCGGCAATGCACGTGTCCTCCACCGTGACATATCCGCTATTCTACGATATAGAACAATCTGAGAATCTCTTGGAAGGGTTTGTGGCTGCTGAGGAACATAAACACCCAAGGAATGTGCGATTTGAGCGTGGTCTAGCGCTTCTTAACCGCAACCTTAGCTTCTTTGTTTCGGAAATTGCCAGTTTGTACATAGAGTACAATGGCGACAACAGCACTGGCGGCGGTTCTCTTGCAAACAACATCCCTATGGATTGTTTGGACCATTTCTTGTGGAATCTACACTACCTCATGCTCTTTGTCACGGCCAAGTAAGCTTGACCGTGCACGCCAAATAAGGGTAAAGTTTTTTTGCTATTTATAATTACTTTCTGGGCGGACAATCTCTATTTGCATGCAACATTGGTTCGAGAAACACCAATCTAAAAGTTCCTCTTGTCAAAATATGGGTTCATGTTCATCTTACATAAGAATAAGGTCAATCACTAATTGGAACTGATGGCGATATGTCTTGATCCGAACTTAATAGTCTCGTTAAAATAGTATCTTCGGTTGAACTGACACCCGAATGACGCTTCGCACTCTTAAAATAGTCGATATACTGTCCTATATGGCTGGCACAGTCGGACACAACTGCAGTGAACAATTATTTTCTCGGCCCCAGCTGTCGCAAGAGTTGCAAAATCGTTCAAGCTAAATATTGTATCGAGCTTCGTGTTGGAGCCACATTGAATAATTGTGCTGCCTCGGATCAAGGCAATATGCTCAATCAAGATTAAGCAACGAAAGATCCCCCACGGTAATCACTTTTTTATAGCAAACAATGCTTGGAATATCAAGAGCAATCTCATCTGTATCCAGATAATTGTCAAGATTCCGTGCAGTCTCACCGGTAGGTTGCTCAAAGAAACACCCAGTTGCTAAGCAACATATTTCTGCGATGCAAAGCATTGGAAAATTGGCCAAGGTTGCATTTCACGCTAGAAGATGGTTCATAAATAATACCAACCAATTCAAATAGACTTCGTGAAAACCACAGTCTGGCCTTTTCTCTTCGTTAGCACGGAGTGGTTCTCGTCCAATTTTATGCGGTTACACACCGCGTCTTGTAATCTTCATGCAGTTAGAACTGCAAAGACAATACAATGCAAAAACATCCCTCCTTAACACGATTTTCCGTCATGGAAACCGCCTCACTGTTTCAGTAGAGTAGTTGAATCTTAGCATACACGCCATTAAATTTGTGAAAAGCAAGATTCAAATAAGAAAACAGAAGGGTTGGTTTGATAAGGTAGCCACCTGGTTCTGAATAAAGTTAAGCCCGGTTCACAGCCCGTCTTTCATCTTTCAAAATGAATATATCCAACAATGTCAGCGGCTTAAGATAACAATGCTCCACCGGCGAGACATAAGTTTCTCCTTGAAAAGTGAACCTTATACACAGGGGTCTTCTTTGTAAAGTATGCGGTCAAATGATCGGCAGTAGCAACAATCTCCTTTCTGTTCGTTTTCTCGGCAGGCTTCTTGGAGCCATCATTGGAATTTGATATGCCGTTCAGTCCTTCTGTGAAATCTCCTGAGATGGCCTCAGGCAAAGGACCAGAGTCGGGTGTATTACGCTTAACATCCCAAACACGCACTGTATTATCTGCACCGCCACTCACAAGTACACTGCCGTCACGGGAGAAAGTCAAGGAGTAAATTGAACTTCTGCCATGGCCTCTCATAGTCTTGATTCTTCTTCCAGAGCCGATGTCCCATACATTAATAACACTATCTTCGCCCGCACTTGCAAGCCATCTCCCGTCAGGAGATACGGCAATGCAGTTGACTGCACCAGTATGACCCATGAATATTCTTACTGCATTTCCTGTATGCACATCCCACATACGACATGTTTTGTCCGACAGACCTGTAAACACGTAGTTCGAATTTGGATGGAACTCCACGCAGTCCACGTCATTTATGTGACCGGCAAAGATTCTTAATGGGTATATGTGATCCGTAGCCCATAATCTTGCCGTTTGATCATGAGAAGCAGTTGCGAAGTAATGACCAAGCGGTGAAAACTTGACATCCCAAACAGGCAGGTTATGGCCCTTGTAAGACACAAGCGCGGTGTATGTGTCTAGAGACCAAAGTCTTGCAGTCTTGTCTTCAGATGCAGAAATCAAATATTTGTTGTCAGGAGAAAATGACATTCCGTAAACAGGACCACTATGACCAACCAATTTTCGGGTATTGTCGTTGTTATGCTGGTCACGTTTCAAAAGTGACTTCAAAGGACGTCCATCAAGACTCCAAAGTTTGATATAACTATCCTGGAAGCCACCAGCCACCAAGTTAGAGTCTTGGTTGAACTCTAGGCACGTGAGATCGTTGTTGGTATTGTGGAAGGTGTACATGCACACAGATGGGGCACTTGCCTGAATTGCACCAAGCTTAATTTTCGAGCGTGAATCTTCCACAGCTAAAATCATTCGCTTGATGTCGCTTGCGTCTTTCATGGGCAAGGGAAGGGACTCGACTGCCGGGGAATCTTTTTCAGTGGCGTTCATTTCTTCAAATTCCTCAATAAGGGTTTTTCCGTTCACGGGCGCTGAATTCTCATCTTTTACTTTCAATTCAGCCTCTAGTTCTTTTTCAACCTCGGGTTCCAAGGGCATTTTTCCTAAAGATACCGATTGCTCGTTGAACTTTTCGATTTCATTTGTGCTGGCAATGTAGCCTGGTATACCTTCAGTTGGGTCGGCCTCGCCCTCCTGTGCAACCCTATCAGGCTTTGTTGTAGATATTATCGGATTGAGGTACTGGTTGATGATTCTAATCAAAACAGCACCACCAACAGCCTCGTTTTCATGTAGGAAGTATAACAACAAGTTCATTGTTGTCTTGGAAACAAGAATTCTATACTTGTTGGACCTATAGGCTTGAGCCAAAGGGTTTTCTTTAAGATGCTCAGGCAAGGAAATGCCGCCTAGTTTTTGGACTTCCAAACCATGGAGGATCTTGTGATCGGAACAGAACTTATCGTAGAATATCTTGGCATCCTTGACGTAGCCCTTTGACACCAACTCTAGATAGCAATGCACGAACAAAGGGTACATCAAACGAGAAAGTTCGGGCTTATACAAGTCTAAAGATGTGTCTACCCAGCCACGCAAGATACGGTAGGCACGGTAGTAGTTTTCCGGGTCGTTCTCGCGGCGGTACTTCTCTTCCTCATCACGCAACATGCGAAGTTCCTTTTCCTTGGCCAAATGCAACTCGCGGTCCTTGGTGTATTTGAGCTCGCGCTCAGTAGTGAGTACACGCTCACGCAAATCTTTCAACTCGCTTTCGGACCGTGGATAACGCGACGAGGTGGAGACGGCACTGGTGGTGCGCAGAATCTCGCCCGGGCCAGCCATTGGCGTGACAGCGGGATTAACAGCAGGTGGAGCCGGAGTCGCCAGATTCGAGCTTTCCATACGGAACATTGCCTCAGTTTTATGGAACCCCTTCTTATTAAGGTACTCCATGACAATCCGGTTGAGATCAGCTTGGGTGTATTGCTGCTGGCCCCTTGCGGGAGCCTTGGGCGGTTGGCCCTGGGTGGCTGTTGGAGCGGCAGGGGCTGCCATGGATGGGGCTGCCGTTGTGGCTGATGTGGCCGTTGATGCCGCCGATGGATTAGCAGATCCCGATAGATTGGGAGGATTAGCTGCCGAGGCCGCTACGCCGGAGTTAACCGCCGAAGAAGCGCCTGGCGTTGCCCCTGAGTTAGCCACCGAGGTTGATCCTGGAGTTGTAGCTGAATTTTGCACCGGAGTAGACGTAGCTTGGGCCTGGCCCTGGGCGTTAGGCGTAGAATTCTGTGCCATTACTGTTATGACTGTGTTGTTGTTGTAAGAGTTTGTTTGCAGGAGAGCTTTGGAATGGGCGGGGGTCCAAATGTGCAGCCTAGTGTATTATAATTTTTAATTCAGGGGAATGGAGATGTTGCAATGCCTCCAAGATGGCTATTGGGCGTTGTTTTCTTGACTGTTTTTCACGTGAACATACTCCGCTATTAGTTGTGAGTAGTTTTGCAGTGAAGAATTCTGGGGCCCGCGCACGACCTCGCGACCTGGGCCTAAGTACCCGACGCGGCTCGGGTGAGTGTTAGTATTTGGAGGAAGAGAAGAAAGAAACAAACAAACAAACAACCAAAGAAGAAACAAAGAGAAGCATCGGTTTTGTGACTCATTTATCCATGAGGTTTGTTCTCTTCTGTTTTGCTCCTTCTCTGCTTTTCAATGGACCGGTTTGATTGTGAGGCAATCACGCCCTATGGCCATTCTGAATGTCTAAACCTAAACAGGGTATCCCATAGCACAATGTTTGTATTTTTGTTTGTTTGTTTGTTTGTTTATTTCCTTTTCTTAGTTCGCCGTAAAATAGATAAGGATATTGCTTCTCTGTAGTCCATGATAATCTTATCAGTAATTTTATCATTTAACCGTTTTGTCATTCGATAATCTGGAAGTACTCTTCGCACTGCACCTGCTGTTATAGATACTGTTGAGTTTTTTCGAGAACATCATTATTTAAACATACACCTTTTCGAAAAAAGAGTGTTGTAGAATAAAAAAAAAGATTGTTGTAGAATTTAAAAATGCTTTGATTGTGAACATCTGGTCTTCTGGTATTGTATTTATTACTTGAGGAGATGTACGAAATACATAGGCCACATACTTCTTTAGTAGTACTTAAGAAAGTTACCCTTGAAACATGTCGATAACGGAGTGAGAATCAATCTTTCAAGGTCATTAACCTTTCAAGTAGTATTTCAATGACATTAACCTTTCAAGTAATCTTTCAATGTCATTGGATTGAAAACCAGAAGATTCAACACATACAGTAATTTCGTCTTGGCAGTTATCTCTACAATATCTACCTACTGGTATTGTATGTAAGTTTAGGTTTAATGAATTCATCCAAAATGCCCCATGGAAAGGAATTCATGTTTTTTTCATGCAATATCTTACTAACTTTGTTTCCTCTCTGAATCCAAGCTTAGTATTGGGGGCCTCTACTGATGAAGCAACAATTTTAAAAAAAAAAAATAAAAATAAAAATAAAAATAAACAAAAATAAAAACAAAAACAAAAACAAAAAATAAATAAAAAACATCCCTTTTAAACCAATAAGAATACATTTTACAAATCTCATCACCTACCTCTTGTATGGGTGGCTGCGAAACAAGTTTGTAGATAAGAAAATAAGATATAGTATACACCATTTCCTTAGAAAACAGTTGAAAATTTCTACCATCCGCTTCAATTAGTCAATATACTAGAAAGCTTTGAAAATATAACAAAATTCTTTTGCAAAAGTGCATGAGTGGTTTTAAAGGATTCGACACCTTAGTCTTCTCAATGCTATCCAACCCATTCCGTATGCTACAAGAAATGCACAGGTACAACTGCAGAAAAATATCCCCATCCTTTTGAGTAAAAGACCACATCTGATTTTCAAGATAATTAAAGTTATCAGATATTGTAATGGGGTACTGTGGGACATCTGGGACATCTGGGACATCTGGGACATCTGGGACATCTGGGACATGGGGTCGATGTGATGTATTAAATTGTACAACTAATTCATATAACCATACACCGCTTCTGTTCAGATAGTAATACAAAATAAAATGAATTATTGGACTGTATTAATCTTCAGTAGGGCCAAGCAAATCTTCAAGTATATTTCCTGTGGTTTCCATCTCCGTGGGATCTCCTACAAGATCAACGCCTTCCAATAATAACATCAATACTACAAGCTTGTCTGTTGAGTTAAACATAGAAGCACACGAATTTCTCACGCGTGTTCAGAAAAACCACAATAAGCAACCCCTTCCCTGATACAAAACATTTAAACCAGCCATAAATCCCTTCCACACATCGTAGACTTAGAACTCCAATTTTCTTTGTGATGACGTGTTCCTGTACACACGCGCCATCCCGTCATCGCTGCCATTATACGTTGAACAATACAACTAGTACCCAAATCTGGAATATATTTCCGATCCTCAAGATCCAGCCCCTCCTTAAACATAAGCCACTCTCACCTTACAAGCGCAAATCCAAGCGTCACCAAACCCACGCTCTTTTCTGTTGGTCGTGCGCGGCACAAATTGCAAAATTGCAAAAGTCAACGGGAATGGATGAGATGGCGTGACCCAAACCATTGCTTGTGTTTTTATCCACAGAACAATTGATCCGACAACGGACCAATGTACGGGGGTCCCGGTCCTTTCCTCCAGGGATACAACCTTTTGGAGTATGAACACGATGATGATAGCTGGGCAAAAGAATATCCCGGAAGATGGGCTCGTGCACCTGGTCAAGAAGAGTCTGGGGATGAAGAGGGTGAAACTGGAGATAATTTTGAAAAAACCTCAGACAATGATGGACTTGATCAGGTTCCAGAACCGGTCATAATCGTAATTTCCGATGAAGAAGAAACCCCACGTATCACATTCGATGAGAAACACGCCGAGCCCAAAGAAAATGAAAAAGAAAAAGACGATTATATATTAGAAAAGCCCCACAAAGAAGAACACGCTGAGGACACCACCCATGAAGACACCGAAGAAGAAACTGAAGAAGACGAATACGGCTTCGATGACTCTGACTATGACATTGATGACTCCGATGACGATTATCACGAAGGCTCGGATAATGACGGTGCGGACGAAAAGCATGATAAACACGATGCTAGATCCACTTCTCGATCTCGAACTGTGAATAAATTGAACGAAGAGCATGAAGAGCCCCACGATTTCCCGAAAACCAGAAAATCATATAGAGTCATGCTACGATCCACCGTCGCCCGTTCTCTTTCCTCCAATCAAGCCACCCACGTCAATCTGCTGGTACATCACCCCCAAAAAATGGATGAATCAGGTGATCGAGAAAGCGTACATCGGAACGAAGGCAGTGATCACATCTGCTCCATTTGTGACCGGACTTTCCGCAACTCAAATGCGCTATTAGCACATATCAGTGTCCATACCATCGAAAAGCCTTACCAATGCCGGGTATGCAAGAAACGGATGTTTTCAAAAGCAAGTTTGGATGAACACGTGGAAACACATCAAGGTGAAAAAAAGCCGTTCCTGTGTCTGCTTTGCGATAAAAGGTTCGTTAACAAGACAAAATTGGCTAGCCATAGGAGAAGCCACTCAAAGAAGCACTTCGAATGTTCTATATGTCTGAAAAGGCTATCGTCAAAATTGCGTTTGGATGGACACATGACGCTTCATACCGGGGATTCGCCATATAAGTGCTTGTTGTGTCACAATAAACTTACTTCAAAGCACGGTTTGATTCGTCATATGCGGGACTTACATGGGAAGAAGTCTTCTGATGGTAAAAAGCGAGTCCGAAGGTCGAGAAGAGCGTGAATGTCGGCATGCAGATTTAAGCGGGGTTATGAGGCCTCGGGAAAAAAGAAAGTATCATCACGTTTGAGAAATCCGGCAATTTCTTGTTCTGAACAACTTTGAGTGCTCGTCGCCTTCATTGGACTTCTCTCCTTGACTTCGAAAATGCATGATGAAAATGCATGGTGGTGGAATCAACCCAGATTTTCCATCCTACACGAGAGGATGGGCATTTGGCATGTATATAGCACGATACCGTCCTGAACTCTGGGTAACCCAGATTGGAAAATCATCAAAACATCAGCAAAATCCTAACAAAACCCAAACAAATTGAAAGTGTCCGTGACGGGTTATATGACGAGCTTTTCATAAACATTCGCATTAACAGATGTGGAGAAATACACTCTCATAAGCACATGAATAAATATAGCATAAGTGAATGCAAACATCCTTAATAGGATTGACGTAACGTCGTTTTGTCAAATCGATAGAAACACCCCAGAGTGCACCGTCACGGAGCCGATCTAAAAATGGGTTTTGCAGTATCCCAAGGACCCTGGAGCTCGTTCTTGTATCTCTGCAAAAACAAGAAGTACAGCGGAAGACCAAGCAGAATAAACGAGATACTGGCAAGGTAACCCACGGCAAAAGTCATGCCGTGAACAAGGTACAACATAGCAAAAGATAAGGCAAAAACACTACACATACCAAGATAATGGGCCCAGCAGGTCTGGGATCGCAAACGAAAGTCAAACACCGGCATCAACACGCACACCTCTAAGGAAAAGGCAAGAAACGAAAACGCGTCCATTGACAGCAGAAGCCGCGACGCCAAAACAATGGCGTTGGCAAACGACAAGTTGGTGGACACCACAGATTTATACAGAGACGCGAGGTCGAGCCCGTAATCGTGGCAAACGATGTTGGCGCATGTTAGTATGAAAGAGAGCGCCCAGATGGAGTCCAGCGACGTTGACTGGGTCAAGGATCGGAGCGTGGGTGAAAATATAAGTAGGAGCATCGCAATCACCACGTACAGCTTGAGTTCTCGGCGCCCCGACGAGCTGCTGGTATCTGTGGCAAGCAAAATGACCGAAACCACCGATGCCACCACTGTGGGGAGGTGGGCACCCCAAAGGGAAGAGTAGATGGCGGAAAAGTTGACGTTGGCAATGAGTAAAAGCAGGCCGTAGAACGCCACGAGAGAAAAGTCATTAAAAAGTTTAAGGTACGAATACTGTGCCACCGTGGTGTTTCGCTTGAGCTGGTCTAGAAACGACACGTGCGTGTAGTTATCGGGAAACGGCTGTCGAAGATATAGAAGTTTTTTCCATTGCCGAGGCCCTGGGGTGGAGGACGCCAGAGGGTGCATTTGGGCCAGAGGGTGCATTGGCACGACTTTTGTGGTGGGTGGTGGGTTTGGATGTGTTTGTGGTATTCTAGGGTGGAACCTTTGTACAGTACTTTTTGAAGAGGGAATCAATGAGTCCTGATTGTGAATGGCCCGCTTGCGCGTCTGATGTGGTGGGTTTTAGGGCGAGGGTATATCCAAAGACCAAGTTCTGGTGATGGAAGAGAGGTGATTTTCTGGGGCCGTTGGGCCGTGGGGCCGCGTCGCGCGACTTCCGTCATGATGGACCAAACTTCAGCCCCACCACGCAGCGCGGCTGTAGAGTTGGTTTTTTGTTGTTGTTGTTGTTGTTAGTTTTTTTGTTGTTGTGTTTTTGTGTTTTCTTGTTTTTGTGTTTTCTTGTTATTTTGTTTTTGTGTTTTGTATATCATTGTATTTTTCTTATGTTCTGATTTGTTTGAATGTATTGTTCAAGCTGAAATCTTACATTATTTGGAAACATTCGTGGGAAGTTCAAGACGTTAAATACACTGTCGCAGACGGATTGACAATTTATTACTTGCAGAGTGCGAATCAGTGAAGATCAAAATTACGAAAGTGCCAAATTTAGCGACAAATATTTTGAGCAATATTTATTATATTTTAATATACTTTAATATATTTTAGTATATTTTAGTATACTTTATTTCCCTTTTACTGGATGTCGATTCTAACATGTGGCAAACTTCACTAAGAAAAAGATATCAGGAGAGTGGGTCCTTCAGCAGGGAGAGCTACACCAGTGATTAGTATGATCATTGTCTACTACGCTGATTTATGCTGGCGCGTTCTCAAACCAGCATATACTGGTGCAAGAAAGTTAACAATCCTATTTGGACTTTTGGGATGTACAAAGAAACCATCATGGATGGTACTCGCCAAACTCGAGGATAAAAGAGTAGTATTCAGTTAGCACACCAAAAGCCATCCCATGTCTGCAACTCGGCCCAACTATCCCGATAGTTCAACCAATGGGCTTTCACACTTGGAAGCTGGAGCCCTTAAAAGAAGCGCTTATGTGAACTATCATCCCTAGTTGCACTCAATGCACTTACGTGAGCAAATTGAAGCAGTCGACACACAACTCAACGAACGTGAACAGCCATTGGAGAAACAAACATGAGGCTTTGCTTCGGGCATTGAGAGAACATGTAGAGGCCCCAGAGTTACCAGTGAGGAGACGTTTTTAGTGTCGAACATGCTCACTTCATTGGAGAATTCAACGCCCTTCATCGATTCCTTTTTCAATCACACAGCCCTGATCATACAGCCCTGATCATACAGCCCTGATCACACAGCCCTATTCACACAGCCCTAATTATACCAGCTCTAAAGTGAGATAAACTCCGCTCTTGGCTCCGAGGGGGGCGACTTATTCTCCTTTCGACTTGACCGTGTATAAGACTGTGTCTTTTTGAATATTTGATGTCTCATGGTCTTCCTTTTGCTCACTTTCGAAAGCCCTGACTTGAAAGCGCTTCAACGAGAGCGGGCCTCGACACGTTGTTTACTAGGGAATTGAATTTTTAAAGCGTCGACTTGCTACTAACAAAGGCCGCTTCGCTCGCACGTTAGATGAGTGGAAATCAGGCAACACCTTGGCTTTCTCGCCATTACTTTACACTTTCACAATGAACGATTTGTTTTGGAGAAATATGTTATCGGCTTTGATGTTGTCAATGCCGAGACCTCTACACGAGCAATGTCTTGTATTGGCATCTTGATGGGGTTCTTTCTGAGTAGGCTATAGAGTATTTCCAATCTCTATTACCAGAAATACTGTTTGGCCTGTGAATACCTTGATAGAGAATTTCAATAGGCCAAACGGACACGTTTTGAACTTGGCGACTAAGGCATTCTTGTGCTACACCTCTTTCAAACCCAATAAATCAGAGATCTTCTGCTAGTCAGTGAAAGCTGCCAAGGAAGCTCATCCGGATCTTAAAGAGTTATTCTTTCGCATGGACACATACCCAAAAACTTGAACTCTATCATCATTGGCACTCACCACAATCATGTGTTTTTTTTTTTTCTTTTTTGAAAACCCTTACTGAAACCTATCAAATCGATTCAAAATTGGCAGGAATACTTCGTTCATCATACAGGGGAAGGTCTCAGGCGCATTGGTTAATCCGACGGCCTAACACGCCACGCAAACTGTCCAAAAGGTGTAGCAAACGCTCTCTTCTCCACGTCGTCTGGATCTTGTACACCCAATACCAACGGACGGATGGCGTACAGATCTCAGATGTTAAAAACGTGGGCCGGCGAAAGCTCCGTCATTCAAGAACTCCACGACAAAAAAAACCTCATGAGTCCTGTGTCGAGTTTGCAGGCAACGATGCACCCACTGACTTTTTCAACACAGCAATGGTATATTTGGATGCTGTGGAAGAGACAGATAGCCCCAGAAGCCTTGTGTTGAGGGAATGTTATTTGCTTGGCCCATCCTACTCGCCCTCTTCGGCGACCCTGCTGAAAATCCCCCACTCGTGACCAAATAGGTCATTGGTACAACTTATCAGTACATCCAACACTTTCAACTTTTGTCAAGCATAAGATATCATGAATCCATAGTAGCTCCGGAGGCAAACCTGCCTTTTTGGCTTCCCAGAAGACCTTCCCAGAAGAAACACTCCGTGGACTTTAAGCCAGGAAAGGAAAGGATGGGGTAAAGCAAGGGTAGGTGAGAAAACAGTCCTGAGATCTTACTTAGGAGCACCGAAGCACTCATTATGTCATCGACCTTCCCAAGTGACAAATCCTGTTCCCTGACCCACTGGTTCGAAGAATCCATTGACGCATCCGCATCACCCGAGGTGTAACCCAATAGTTGAATTACCCAATCCGAGCGATGCTGGGATAAGAAATGAGTGTCCGGAGACATGTCCTGCTTCCCTGCCCGTGGGGGCTCCGCACTCCTTCCGAAAGCCTATCATCCAATTCCCTGTGGAGTACGGAGCTCATGGAACCAGCCTGATGAGCTTAGAACCCTCAAGGGCTGGTTCACCTAGGGATACGGAATCTACCTCTGCTGATACCCGGTGGCTTTTGATTTATAGCATGCTTGAGCAGTTTTTGTTTTTCAGGAAGCGATTACAGAGCTATTACATGAAGTCAAAGCTCAGTCAAAACCAAAATGCCAAACCTACAAACTGGCATACTTCAACATTGATATTTTTACATGGCACCACTCATCAACTATTTCCGGTGTCCTAAAGTGTTTTTGAAAGCCATGACGCTGCTCCAATGTGAGACTTATGCCAAGGAATTGCGCAGACAAATGCTTTCATCGCGCTAGGATTTCAAGAGGCTCGTCGGAGAATTCTTCAATTACCCTGTGGGTTCAGATGAGATTGGGCCGATTAAAGATGTTTATCTTGCTACAGTGCTCGATCCTTCCATGAAACTAGGCGTGGTTCGGGACGTGGGCTTGTCGAATCCGACCGTACATGCCATTGAAGACTACTTTTCCGAGGTATTTCGTCGTTACAAATGAGAGTTCGCTGCGGGATAGTGGTGGTACCACGAATGTGACGATAACGAGATCGAAATTGTGCAATGCATAGTTAATTTTGAGCCCCGGGATTTCTTTCCATTATTGGCTTTTATTAGACCCAGGAACGCTCGTATCCTAGTTTTTGATGGATGGTGAAAGACATCTCATCTATGATGGCGCCTTCTGAATCTTTATCTTCTCGGGTGAAGCACATAGTCTCGGATAAGCGAAACAGACTCGATCTGATTAAGATCGGAATTTTGGATGCTCGATCATGTTTGCCGTTATTCAAGAAGACCGTGAATCATGCAACAAACAAAAACCACGACTGCTTCAGTCTCAGGGCACCAGCACGGGGATTTTCAATAATTCTAGTGCCCTGAGACTTAAAAACCCCGCAATATTTCCATTTCCCCTGTGTCTGTCCTGGACTACCGCCGTGTGGCAAAAACACTTGCCTTTGCCTTTGATTAAGAGCCGTTTGTCAACTACGTGCTACCCAGGTCGAATATGCTCCGAATCAGGCCCGCCTCATCACGACGAAGCACGACTTATTGTTGTCGTTCTTTGAATTTTCCGTCTACGAATGCATGTCCGTTGGTGGATTAGTTTTGGTTGTCAAAGATAACAATTTAGAGCTGGATTTGATCCAGCAACGGTTGAAGCCCCTGGCTTTATCTAAGGTGCCTTTTTTGGGTGTAGCATGCTGGAATAAACTAGTGTACGATCGCCGTAAAGAGAGCTTTGGCTGCCCGGTCTCACTGTCATCTTTGGCGAAATTGCATCCAACATTTTTGAAATTCAATCTTTTCTCGTCGTTGGCCAAGTGTAGACTGAAGGTTCTGACACTTGTCGAGGACCAGTTGCTATGCGAACGTGACTTTGTCTTTACCCAGATATAATCTTCAGGCAAGACGAAAGGCTTACTCAGAAACGAAGTGAGGATCCTCGATGATTGTTTAAATGGCAGTAAAGTGAACGAAGGAAATGTTCAAGATAGAGTGGCGGCCGTTAATAGCAGTGAGGTGCAAATTTCTGGAGAAGTGAGCGAAACTGAGTGCTTTTTGATCTCAAGCGAGGATAAAGAGGAGACTTGATTCTTTTATGATAGTTGTTTGAAGTATGTTTTATATATTTTAATTGTTTTAGTGTTTCTGTTGAAAGAGGCTCAGATTGGAACTTTACTTCTAAACCGGACTAAAGCCGGAAGCCTTGGCTCTGCAAATGATGTTGTTCGGGTCGGGACGATATTAAACCACTTGTACAGTGAGGCATTCTCGATTTTTTTATAGTTTGATACAGTGGAGTAAATGTGGATAGCAGCAAAAACCTCGAAAATATAATTCGTAGTAAAAATCAATATATTCACGCCAATCAACAATGGTGTGGATTAATAGCCCTGCCCAAGCTAGAGTTTTAAGTATCATCAATGAAAGGAATTCTAAGAAGCATTACATCTTTCTAGGCAATTTTGAAACAAGAGGTGTCTCAGAATGAAGCCTTCTCTGGAAATGAATACAGCCTTGATGAAAAGCAGAAATTTTTCCGTTGCCACTACGCTGTCAGAAATAAGTAATTAAATCTGCAAATTTTAAGAAGAAGACGAAAGAAACAGGTAAGAAGAGAGTCTGAAGATAGTGTTCCTTTGTCGATTGATTGATTGCATATTGATTGAAGAGTGAAATGGAGACAATGAGCTTCAACCTCTTCTGCATAGGCAAATGAAGAAGATGTTGGAACATACTAAGGTACGGATAGGGTGACGTGATCTACAGAACGGCTAGAGTAAGGAGGAAGGTATAGGGCTCGGGAGAGCTGGATAACATCATTAATCCGTACTCTATCCAGATGTGTTTTCAGGTTTTTCTCTATTTTTTTATAGTTTTTGTGTCGTTCTTATAGCGGCGTCCTGTAATACAATTGTTTCTTTAAAAAAAAAAAGAGTGAAACTCATTAAGAAAAGTAGTTAAAATAAGAATGGTTTTTCCATCATAAGATGTGGAAATACCGGGGTTTATATATTCTGATTTCCGGAAACGGTGAACGTTTCGGCCCGAACGGTGCAACGTGGTGTTTTAGCTAATCGCTTATACTCTACCTGACATACGTTCTGAAAGAATGATTTCTCTCTTCGAAAGATATATATTCTACCTAGTCTATTGCCTCTACAGAGAATAGCCTACAGAGAATAACCTACAGAGAATGTCAGCTACAAGTCCAGGAATTGGTAGCTCGGTCATAGGTAGATCCAGTAACGGAGATTCAATAATAGGTAAGTCGTTCATCATTGTAGGTAAAACGTGCTTGGCCCTTTTATCCAGAAAGAGGAACTATATAGCTACGCCCAGCCTACTCGGAAAACAATAGAGTAGCCGGCGGACATAAGAGTGCTGGTTAGACCACGAAACATGAGGGGATATAATAGCGCACGTGTCTGGCCGACATACATCCGTGGGCCGTATCGGTCACAGACACTAAACTACAGAGAACAAACTGTCATTTGCGATACGATTAATTTCCAAAGAAGTAAGGAAATATACATAAATGGTATTTTAAAGAGGGGGTTGTCTAATCAAATACTTCTCTTGTAACTTCGTGAGTGTTGGCAAATTGTCTGCTGATGGTGTCCAAGACCTTACTACTGATGGTGGATCTGTTCCCGGAACCGCTTCTCCGGAGAGTCCCCTCCCAGAAGGCAAGACCTGGTTTACCGAACCTATTGTGGACAAGTTTCTGATACGTGCTATTGAAAGGCAATCCTATGCTACCGTCTCACCTGCACCGGCATACCTTATGTTCGACGTAACTTCAGACTGCTTTTGCACGGTGTTAAAACGTAGTGACGTATTCCTAGATTTTCGTAGTTATGTATTGATGTCTATTATCAACTGTCCAGTAAAGCTCAGAATCAAGAGTAGGACCAGAACTTATGCCACATCTTTGCATGAAGCTTTCAATGAAGGCAGCTGCCAGCATATACCGTTCGGGAGATTCCGGAAGGGCAGAATCATCCTATACCGCGATCATGGCAGCTAAAGTAGGACAGGATGTTGCAGATACATAGGCCTTCGCCGCCAAATACTCTTCTCTCTGCTCATTGGTTATGGAACAAGTCCCATCTTCGGAGAATGAGCCATTGAACACTTCCGTGGCCACATCATCTGCATCGCGAATGAGTTGCCCAATGAGAGACGATGCGGTCTCGATATCTTGGCCAGAAGTGCCTACTGTTTCGTAGAGTGTCTGTGCAAGATTGGACGCAGATACAACTGCGTGGCCGACTATTATCCTCATTTGGTGCTAGAACCGGACTGCGAAAAATTTCTAGAACATAGTAGAGAGTGCCGAATCTGACGGCTTGATGAACGACCACCCAGGCTAACACAAAGCCATATCCGTAAACGTAGCCTTTTGCTTGTATACCGAAACTTCGTAGGTCATTGCGATAATATGCTAACCTAGCAAATATGGAAACGGACAACAGCAAGAATAGAAGTACAACATAACATAATTCCTTAGTGGTATGCATTACATTTTGATCGGTAAGCGTGGCATTTTCTGTTAGCATAAATCCATCTTAACCGCAACGATAAAGTTTAATTACAACACACGCATTACAAAAGCCACTTAAAAATGACAAATGCCGGGTCGTCCTCAAAAGGCGGACTCTCTGGCTGGTTTAAACGTGCTAAGAACAATTTTGAAGTCCTCAAATTCCAAAGACGTCATAGATTGACAGAAGAAAGCGCAAAAGTGTTATATGCGTCCGCTACCCTGAATCAAGTTTATGGCGAATGGATGCTAGTCTCCTCCGCCCTAGCCACATTGATGCTCGCTGGCGCTTTGGCTACCGAAGTGCACAAACGATGGACCGCCTACATAGACAAGATGAACACTGACTTGCCATATGCCGCGACGGCCGATTCTGATAACGAAGAAGACTTGTTGGAAACAATCCAGAACTTAGAAGTCTCCGATTTGATGGGCGCGGCGAAAGATCTTCTCGTCGCGATGAGGTCTAGTCAAGTAACCTTGCCTTCAAAATGTGATCATATAGAGTATTCTACCGAAAATTTTATAAGGGATTTAGGACAATTATATCATTATTTCGTCCCTGGAACTACAGTGAGCGTGGGTATGGGGGAACGTAAGTGGTTCCAAAAATATAGACGTGATGTTCATCAGAACTTGACTGTGGCCTTGAATTTAGATAAGCAGGAGCTTGGGAAGTTTTTGGCCGATAATTTGGACGAAAAATGGCAACCTGATTGGGGAAAGAATCGGCTCTGTATTGAAAATCAGACTGTTCTGGTTAATGCCGTATTTGGAGTGGCACTCATCAATGCCGTCTTCGCATTAACCATGCTGTTGTTGGAAGGTAAGAAGGTTCGCTATCCTTCTGAGGTTTTGCCTCAGTATGACCCCAAGATTCGGTTGAGACATGAGATCGCAGACTTTCCTTTCCCAAAGTTCGCTTTATTGCCCCTGTCCCAACAACCAAAAGATAGACTTCAATCATGGCAAGTACGTGAATGCTGTCAATACTGTCAAGATTGCAACTACTGTCAAAGTTGTCGGGATTCAGAGCTATATACGACGAGACTCCTTGGAACTATATTATAATCATCCTGCAAGACAAGAGAAACTCACCCTAAAAACATCTGGCTGGTTGGAAAGCTGGAGATATTCTACTGGGTTCTAGCCGATCGGAGGGGGAATATTCGTGCATTCATGAACACTTTGGAAAATAATCTTCAAAGATTCTTAGTGACCCTAATTTTTCATTTATACTAGTGACCTATGGGTGATTTTCAAATGCTTGGCATCTTCTATGATAGGTGGTGTTGGATTATTGTCCGATTCTGGTGGATGAATCCCATTGCACACCCTTACGCTTACACCTGAAATAGACATTATAGTGGTCCAGACTAAAGCAGCAATACCTATATCCACTGATTAATATTTACTATGTGACGTTTCTTCCTGGTCACCCCGGGAATCACTTTTGCTCCGGTGCTCGACAACGTCTGCTAAGAGAATGCATGTGTGAGGCTCCGTCTTACTTGCCGCTGACACACGGCTACACACACAAGGAACCCATTCTCCCTTTTATAACACTTTTGTGAAACTCTCTATCCTCAATAAAATTGCCAATATCCGTTATTACTCCCACAAATTTGGAAAATCTAAATCTTATTTGAAGTCACAAATCTTTAGAAGTAGGTAGTCTTTTGAAATGTTTAGCAAAGACGAAGAGCAAAAACGGTTCATGAAATCTTCCAAAATGAAAACCAGGTCCAAGTTTTGAAAGATCTTCCGAAAGTGAATTGCATAGGAACTGATACTTGCGATATTTGGGCATCTAAATTACGGATACTCCAAAAAGAGAAAGATTATCTTATGATAATTGTGAATAACGCCAGAAGTTTGGAAGATTCTATTCCTCTCCTAAAGATGAGGAAAGAAGAGACTGAGATTTACCATGAGAAACTCGGCAAGATGGCCTATTTGAATTCTGAGATAACTCATCAAAATGAAAAGTAAGAAAGTTTACAAGACGGTGTAGACAGCATTTGTCTTAAGCTTTTATCCGTCTTGGTCGAATTGGATATGTACGGGACCTCATATCACTCGGCTAACTTATCACGTGGTACAATACATATTAGCCAACCGGCTTTAAATATCCTGACAGTATATGGAGAAATTGTGACCATAAAAAAATAAGGAAATAGAGTTTACCAACGGTGGGAACATCTATTCGCTGTGATGTTATATGAATAACTCGTTTAGGCTCGATCTGGATGAATGTATAAGTTTCGCATGCATCAACGTCTTGCATCAAAGTCTTGCACACCACTGAGAATAGTTAAACCACAGTTTGTGTTACCAGAGGGAAAGGTATGTATCAATAAATACTACCATTGAAATTAGCCAGGGTTAAGCTGGTTTCATGCTAAAACATGTCTTTTTAATGCAAACACCTGGCAATCCACGTGACAAAGGTCACGTTTCAAGCTTCAATTTGCCCATGCGTGTTGCAACCAATGTTAGATGCCTTCACGTACACAGGATTTACACGATACCGATAAATCGGGAAGTGGTCCTCCTTCGTTTCCTCGGGCTTATATCCACCTGTATATCCAATCCTATACTAAAATTATTAAATTTCAGAAAGCTAACGAGGAAAGGGATCTACTGGAGAATCTCGTTCAGGTTTCTCGCACCCGGTGTCCGACAAGTCGTGCATATACCAGTCGTGCTTTTACCAAATTTCTAGTGGCAACAAGGGCCGCCACACACCATCAATAACCACATACGCTAATTAACCCTAGAATAAACATTACAACCCTTCCAAATCTCCAGAATACCCCTCATTCAACTCCTTTAACTCCCGCAAATCACCCATCCACCATCCATGTCCCAGCGAAATAGCCTCTCTACCCCACTGGCAACTTCGCTCCCTCGGTTTCGTGGCCTGGTCAGTGGAAACACCAATATCTCACAACTTTCCGGTAACGATACCCACACGCTTCATACAGTCGATCAGCTCTCCACCGCAAGGCCCAGTGTGGCGATTCTGGATAAACTCTGGACGCAAATCGACGTGTTGGACGACGTCAAAGCCATGGCAGAGGAAGTCAACCGTACTGGAGGCTTTTTCAACGACGATTTCTCTTCCTCGTTGGCGCAACTCAAAGCCTCGCAGTCCAGGCTACTAGAGGTGATCTCCAGACACCAGTCAATGAGCGATAGGGCCAGAGAACAGCGTCGGGAACAGGCCAAAATGCTCCCGGAAACTGTGGGTGTAGACGATGATGGCATTTCCAAACATCAAGAGCGCACGCGTAAACGCATGAACGAGTTTTTCTCAGGCTCGGTCAAGCCGCTGGCGGAGGTGGCCCAGCTGAAGGACTTTGACGAGTTGAATGAGTATGTGCTGGAAGTGAGAGAGAGTCTAGGAGAAGTGAGTGAGAAAATGACTGATTTTGACCGAGTTACGAAGAAACTATGGTAGTTTGGCGTCTTATGGAGGGATTTTAGAGGATATGGGTTATTTTTGCTTTTGTGTTTGATGGCTTTTGTGTTTGATGGCTTTACATTCTCTGTTAAAGAGTATACCACTGCTTGTCTGTTATGGTACTTCTTTACTTTGCGAACAGAATCATTAATCTCAATGCCGTCGGAATAATACCTCCAAACTATGGTATATGGATTCCCTGTCCTCTAAATGTCTTTTGACCAAACAGATGGGGGGTTCCTGTGGCTATTGAATATTGTTTAGACCCTTCCCCGAAACTGCTTATGGAAAACTTTCCGCTGAATCTTTAGCTGATTTCTTCGAAAGTCACGTCTCTTCCGTCTTCAAAAGTGAACTTTGGACAATTAAACGGGCTAGGGTGTATTACATGCTACACTATGGGTTTTACCTCAGCGCAGTGGGTTTATTTTCCCGCTTTTGTGTATTCAAGCACTCTGGTAACTTCTTTCTTGACAATTTATGGGAAGATTAAGTTGTTAAATTCACATTTATGGGGATATCACTTACAGTCCAGTGGTTAGGTCTGTCAAGGACCCCGTTCTTTTGTTATGGTTTCACTAAGAAGGTACAAAACTACAAGTTTAACTACAAGTTTTGTAATGATGATGGTCCTTCAAAGGGCTTGGGCACGCTTTCTTAATTAACAAAAGTTATTAATGTCTTTACTACATCAACGGAACTTTAAAAAGGTAAAAGACTATCTTGACTTTTTGCCTAAGAATCTCAAAGAACTATTGATTAATGTGAGTCATCTCCAACAATTCTAAGCTTCTTTCGTTGTTGAATGTGAGACACAAGTGATACTGGCCATGAAGACCTGCAAACAAAACTCAGAGAGCTTATACTCTTCCCATAGAGTGAATGTTTCATCAATTTATAACACAGGATGAAATCCTTCTATGAGTATTGTGAGAGCCACCCCCAGTTAACCAAAAGATTTCATGACCCTCTTTAGAAGCTCCTGAGAGCCATGGAAAGCTCTTAAAGATACAAGTGTATATATTGCAGGGCTCATGTTTGTTGTGAAAAGATTAATTCCCAAGCTTTTCAAGCCTGGTGAGTCCAAAAAAGAAACTCCAAAACATAATCAGAAGTTTATCTGTTGGTATGTAATGGGAGTTGATATCTAAAGAAGCTCAAAAGCATCTTGTTGGAACAAGCACATTGTCACATCTTTTAAAGAACAGTATCTTTGCTCATTTACCATAAAGACAATCAATTTCGGAACTCACAGTCAGAACTTGTGGTGGTCTTTCCGAGTGTTATAGCTTACACATTCTCTGGGGGCCTCAGCGCCAGGAAAGAGAAATCTGGGGAGTTCCTTCCCTTGAATTACATCGGTATCTTCAAAATCAATAAGCCCGGTGGGATGAACTTGCACCTTATCCATATCAATTGCTACTCTGCAGTTCTTCATGATGATTTTCTGGCCATCCCCGGTGGCATGGGTCCCATTGGGTCATTCAGATTCAGCCAAAGAACATGACCGGGGGACTTTTGCTTTGATATGAGTTAACCAAGGTAACACTGGGGAAAGGCCAAGTTGGGCCCATAGCCTTAACCGGGTGTCCGGATTACCTCTTTTGAACAAGTTTAAGACCACCGGAAGTTACTTTGATGGGTCGGCCGGGTTTCAATTCCGGGCCCAGTAAACGTGATTGCTTTGGGATACACGGACACCCGGTTACTCTTCTCGACGCTTTACCCACTGAAATAGTGGTAGACCAAGCTGAAACTGTGGAA
Source organism: Metschnikowia lachancei (assembly GCA_030572615.1). Classification (NCBI taxonomy): domain Eukaryota; kingdom Fungi; phylum Ascomycota; class Pichiomycetes; order Serinales; family Metschnikowiaceae; genus Metschnikowia; species Metschnikowia lachancei. Next base: position 1,448 of record JAJMAK010000226.1, on the reverse strand, counting down.
TCTGTCAAGCTAAGGTTCTATATGCACGGTAATTATGGTACAATACATCTGCGTGGAGCCTGAACTATCGAGAGATAAACATTTTCGATCTTTTCAGGGCCCTTGGGCCAATTTGAAGCAATTCTTCACCCTATCAATAATGAATATTCTGCCATGGTCAAAGATGGAACATAAATGCTGCGATGACGGCCCACCTTATGTGTATAATTACATGTCCCACAGCCATTCAATTTTCCTGTCCCATTGGTTCCTTGTTTTGACATTCTGTTATAATTCTACCTGATGTGGGTGATTCTTATCAAGCATACGTGCAGCACCAAATGACAACTAAAGCCAGCGGACCGAAATCTCTAATAACCAATGTATAATATAGAGATTACTAGATATAATCTAATTTCCCATAGGAGTAGTAATGCTTACTGCAAGTTTCAATGCTTACTGCAAGTTTCAATGCTTACTACTCTTATTATAAAGGCCTTCGATTCAAATTGTTGACAATTGCCCCTAATTGAATCGTACGTGGCTGTAAACGCTTTTGCTTTGGCCTTTTGTTTCTGCGTCACCAAAGTTGATTTGGGTCTATTGGATGAAATAGGTCAGGAAACGATCTGCTATTTGCTGGTGGTGACTTCCATCCTTAAAAGCCATTGGCATGACTTTGGCCAAGAGTCAATCTCATTCAAAGCCATTATCCCTGCGTTCTGGAAATTGGTTTGTGTACCATTTCTTCTCCGGCTTACTGGTCATTATCAACACTGAAGTAAATTTCTCAAAACCTTATAGCTATAGTAAGACTAGTATCGCTAGTAATAACTTTAGTAATCCATAGAAACTTTTTCGCACTAATTATAAGAGCCTAGGTTTTGTGAACATAAAAAAAATGGCTAACTTCTTCCGAAGCTTATTCCAGTCAATATGTAAAGCGACTTAAACTTCAGTCCACCCTGATTAAAAACCAGGCAAGGTTGAAATCACATCCCCGGCAGTGTTGCGAATTACGACTCGTTTTACGAAAAATTACGAATTACGAAATTTTGACCCCTCGTAATCGTAAATCATAATGGGCATTACGATATTTTTGGCTTCGTAATTATTTTCGTAATTCCTCGTAATTTTCGTGATTTTCGTAAAATGATTTTCGTAATTATCATATTATATCATGCCCAAGCTACTGGCTAAAAAACAGTTTCATTTCATATTGTTTGAAAATATCAATTAAACTTTTAGAACTAAATCATGTTTATGTACCCAATATAAAAAAAGCAGTTCAATCAAAATGTTTGAAACCAAAGTTTTTGACTACTGTTAGCGCAGCATAATTTATGTTTCAAACATCAAGTACCACACAAACAGGATTGGTCTCAATACCATTGTCCTTGTCCACTTCCATCACTTCAACGCTGCCGTCATTAATCTCTCTCGATATCTGTGCGGTCAAATCCGCATCA